>CBVK0101927211.1:0-12678 GCA_900067695.1 Picea abies
TCCATGAGGTACAAGCCAGGTATTATGGTGAGTGTCATTTCAATATTTGATACATTTGAGTATGTTGAATTTAAAGCTTCTTTTGATTATGTAATGTCTTCTTGGAAGTTATGCTCTTTTCCCTGTTTCACCTTGGTGGTTGACATTGTGCCCTGGTAAGTGGTCACCCTTAGGGATGGGTTTGCTATTGGGAGGTTCCCTTAACAATTCATCGTGCCACTCCTAGTCATACTTATCACTTTTCATCACTTCACCCCTTGTTCATATCCTTATCTTTTGGTATTTTCAGGTGTACTGACCCAAGAAGGGATTGTCCCTCATTTCATGGGAAGAAGAGGTTGAAGGCCCATACGTTTGTAGATGGAAAAAGATAAAATCCAACCATAAACCTTCTAGATTCTTGCCCGGGGATCCCGAGGACAATGAAATGTCTCTCATAAGAAACTGATGGGACTCGTAAAAAATAACAATATAAAATTGCCAACCAGGGTAGAGCGTGTGTAGGTAATGTTTTTCTTGTTTAGGTATAAGTCCCAAAATTGTCTTCAACTTGGGGAAGCATAATGTGACCAGGGTAGAGTCAAGGTGGGAAATGTTTTTCATGCTTAAGTAGAAGCCCCACCTTGGCTTCAACCTGGAAAAATATAAAATAAAAGGCAATAAATGGGCTTGGAAAAAGGATGCATTGAAAATGAAGGTGCAACACACCCTCTCCAAAGGCACCCATAAATGAGACACTATGATCCCTAAAAATAAAAGGCAATAAATGGGCTTGGAAAAAGGATGCATTGAAAATGAAGGTGCAACACACCCTCTCCAAAGGCACCCATAAATGAGACACTATGATCCCTTGTATGTCATGAACCTCATGCCCAAAAGTCTTCCCCCTGTCTACTTCATATTCTCCACATGAATTAGAGGGGGGCCCACCTGGGAAACACTCCTTGACTTAGGGAATGATTCACCCAATAGGTCACTTTGTCAACCCTCCCATACCTAAACTTGGCAAGTTGCATAGGGTCTTTGAGCACTTTTTTAATTTGATGAGGTGGTTTTTTATGCACATGCTTAGGTGACTCTTTAATTGATTTGATTTACTTTTCATGATATGTTTGACTTGAGATCCTTGGAGGGTGTACTCATTGTATTTGCAAGACCTTACTTTTTGGATAGTTTTGGAGGAGCAAGCCTAGCTTAGGCTTCCTTAAGGCATAAATCCCACAAGGTGAATATTGTGGCCTGTACATTGGATGATGAGGATATCCTATGGAGGATTGAGAGAAACCTTGTATGACCTCACCTAGCCCCTATAATCCCAACATTTGGCCTTTGGAGGATAAAGCATCACATTTAGAGGGCTTGACATCACCCTAGGGCTACGATTGGGTGTGGTGGTGTGGTTGACTTGACACTTGGCACCTTTTTTATGGAAAGAGGATTTGTATTGATGGAGGAGACCCTAAAACATGAGAGGGGGGAATTTATAGGCCCAATGCTTCACCTCCAAGCTCAAACGACTTGCTAGAAGTGCCAAAATGTCACCCTAGAGAGGGTTGACGTCAGCTTTAGGGTTTCTTATGTGCATTTTTAGGGTTAAATTTGAATTTAATATTGTAAAGGGGAAAATTAAGGGTTTTTGACCCCTTACTTTGTGTTTTACCCTAAAGTTAAGTGAACAAATACTTTTTAGAGGATTTGTATAAATAAGGATAATTTATATTTCATTTTCATCATAGCTCTCCCATTTGGAGACAAATACTTGGCTGAAATTTGTGCCCTCTTTGGGCAAATTGAATATCTCTCTCTTATGAAGATGTATTTTGGTGATTTCTCTTGGTGTATTGTGGAGCTAAGGTGGTGCACACCTCTTGGAGGCTTATTCTTGCTTATGGATGGATATGATTTGGTAAACTAGGGCTTGATCTTACATCTTGTGGAATTGGTAAGGAATTTTCTGCATTTATTGGTGTTTTCTTCTTGTTCCATGATATTCTTGTTTGAAACCCTAGGAGGAGTATAAGTGAATACACCCTCCTCCAAAACTTCATCTCATTTCTAGTTGACAAGTCATTTAAACCAAGGTTGCTAGGAGGAGTACAAGGGTGTACACCCTCCTAAATTTACCCTAGTTTGATTTGCATTCCATAGGGAGTAAAAGGGCTTACACCCCTAGGGATATTGTGGATATAACTCTTACATACAAGACTCCATTTACACATATTTTAAAAGGCACTAATTTGGTTTTTTCATTGGAGAAATAAAATTGCTTGCATTGGGTAACGTGATTTTATGAGATTTTCAAATTGTTTGAAGTGGAACCATTTCTTTGCTCTAATAGCTTGCTTTAGCCACTAGGGAGTCTTGTTTTTCCAAGGATATATTATTGTTGTCATAACTAAAAGCTACAATCATTAGGGGTGCAACAAATCACTCTATATCTTTGAAACTAACTTGCATTTCGACCGTGGAAATTTGCTTGTAAGACATTACTATCATTCTACTGCTTATTGGTGAACATTTTGTCAAATTACTTGATTATTCGCGTGGTTGAAACTTGCTGCCGTAGAAAATATTTTCTATAACCTCTTTGTTGTTACAAACATACTCTGAAAACATCATACAACAACCCTCTAATACCACTAAAGTTTTTGCTGTAGAAATCTACATGTTTTGTGCTTCATCTTTCAGTAAATCTTTGATGCTTTGAGTGGTTAAATCTGTAGTAATTAGCTTTATTTCTTGCTGATATATACTCTTGTTTACTACTGTATTTTGGGACAGAAATATTAACTTGCTTATCCACTTTATCTTTGAGCTTGTATACTTGTGTCTTCTTGTGTCACAAGAAGGTACAACTATATTCCACATGTACTCAAGAACTTGGCAACTATTAACCATCTCCGAGTCTTGTTTTCAAGCCACTTTCCACTTAGTAGTTTGACCTATAGGGGCATCATATTCCATAATCTCACTTTCCATCTCATTTCCCCCTAGGGTCACCCAAGATTCCACCCTTGTGTAGGTTTTCTCCTTCACTAAAGTGAGGGGAGGGTTTATCTAAGGTGGCAGTGGGTAGAGTCTCCCACAATTATCTCCATATCATGGATTGGGTTGGGATTTTCCCAACCTACAGTTTAAGTGATAACACTAAGTTTTTGGGAATGAAATCCTTGTTGAAAATTGGTTTCGGTGGTGAAAGATTTTACCCTAGTTGATTGGTAGGAGGAATCACTCAGATTTCTCACAAGACTTCATCGTTGGAAGAATGGTTTAGATTTGCAGTAGTTCATGTGGTTTGAGGAGGATGATTTCATTGTGAGGAGGGCACACTTACTTGTGGAGACTATATTTCTTTTGCAGCAATCAATTTTCCTCTATAAGGGTTGAGAACTCATTGTAAAGGTTATATTTATCTTGTGGAGGGTTGTATCCTCTCCGGGGAGGCCGCAATATCCTTATGTGGGTCGTATCTCTTGTGTGGAGGATGTATCCATCTTGTGAGGGCCATATTTCTTCTAGGGAGGTTGTATTTCGTTAGAGAGGTTGAATTTCCAGCTATGGGGACTGAGTTCTATTGAGGAAGGGTCGTACTCACCTTGTGGAAGTCAATTCTATAGTGTGGAGGCAATACTCTTCTTGAGAGGTCCATTTGAACCTCTATTATTTCCCAACACATATAACAAGTTAGGTTCTAATAAAATTCAGATCAGATTTATGGTGTTCATTTGTTGTAATAATGATTTGGTTAAGCTATTTTCATTGGTAATATTGCTATCATAATTTGCATGCAATAAAAAAACTCTCTTTGGAATCAAACCCTTGTTTATTCATTGAAAACCACATTGAGAAAACAAATCAGAAAACACAAAAACATAACAGCAGCAACAAAGGGCTCTTACAGTGGGTTTTGAGCATGTCGACAAAGTGTTTGAAAAAATTCATGAACCAACAATAAATTTAAAACACAACAACATCCATTAAAGGAGTTATTTCAAAGGTACAAGAGCACTGTAGTGGACTATTTGATGAAACATTTGAACCAAATAATCACTAAACATAAAAGCAAAAACACAAATCATATAAGCAATCCAAGTGGGGATTTTACAGTGGTATCAAAGCTAGTATTCCTACCAGCCTATGATTGCATGCGTTAATGTTCTCGGGGAATGGAGACTATGTTACATACATGAGATGTAGAGGAATTAGTAACATATTTCATTCATATTCAATATCATAAGCAAAGGGAAGCATGGGGGACGTAAATGAACAATCAGAGGACAATGCTATGAATATTCTGAATGACTTGGAAAGGGGACAAAATGACTTGGTAAGGGGACATAATGACATGGTAAGAGGGAAACAATAGTTGGTTGAGCTTCTCACACAACTTGTGAATAATAATCAAGGGAACCAAAACAATGCAGACAATAATGGATCGGGAAGGACTAATGGAAACCATGGTAATAATGGGAACCATGTTGAAGGGAGAAACAATCATGTACCTACACGGAATAACATTGGAACTACTAGTAGAATGACTCATATACCTCATATGCCCCATTTTTTGGAAGGACAACAAGATGCAAAATAAGGGACAACAAGAACAATGGGAAGATTTTACGGTTTATTTGAGGGAGTATCAAACTCTTGGTGATGAGTTTTAGGAATTCGTGTCTTTGTAGTATTTTTGTACCATCAAATATAGGAATAGACCTAGGGATTACAACATGGGCCCATACAATTGGGAGCTTCAACGAAAGGTTGGGAAGTTAGTCATCCCTTATTTTGATGAATCTAGAAAATGCACTGTCAGAGCTTGGGTTTAGAAGTTGGACACATACTTCTAACTCAACCCCATGACGAAGATAGGAGCCATCAAGTATGATACTTTGCATTTGGATGGAGAGGCCCATGAGTGGTGGTACCATGGGCTAGTCACGTTCATTTGGATGGAGAGGCCCATGAGTGGTGGTACCATGGGCTAGTCACGTTGGGGCATGTTGGTATTACATCATACTTGGACTTCACACAGAGGCTCATGGATCGATTTGACAAGAAGGACCCAAAGTTTCACTTCATGGAGTTGGCTCAACTTGGGCAGAGTGGGACACCATATGCTTATATTTCAGAGTTCTAGAGGATTGCATTCATGGTGACAAATGTGTCAGAGCATAGGTTGATTATGCTCTTCATTGAAGGAATTTCTAAACCCTTGCATGTTTGGTTTAAGGCCTTCAAACTTGCTTCTCTACAGGATTCTATCATCAGGATGTGTGATAAGGAGGATGCAGTACCCAAGAACAAATTTCCTTCCAAACCTTTCCTTCTTCAAAAATAGAAAGAAAAGAAGCCCTTTCAGAAGGAATGGTCTGGGAAAGATGTAATGGACAAGGAGAAATGAAGAGAATTAAGCAGGAAGAAGCTATGTTTCAGTTGCAAGGATCCATGGGAACTGGGTCACAGGTGCATGGGAAAGGGTAAGGTGCATTACATAGAGGTACTTTCAGATAGTGATGGGGAAGAAGAGACAGGATGAGCTCATGGCAGTGAGCATAGCAGTTCAGATGATGAACAACCGCGTGTGGAGGATAAGGATGTTGAGCATCCATGTGTGGAGGTTAAGAGTGGAACTATTGCCACTCTATCAAGTGTCCCTAGATTTCACACTTTCAGGATCCGTGGAGTATTACAGGGACAATATGTCACAGTCTTGGTTGATAGTGGGGCAACCCACAATTTCAGTGACTCAACTATGGTGGCCAGGAGAGGCATTCCTATAAAATACTTTGAGGGGTTTAGTGTTGTGGTAGATGATGGGTATAATATGACTTATACACAGAGGATTTCATGATTGGATGTGACATTGGGAAACTACTCCTTGAAAAATGACTTCTATGTAGTTGAGTTGGGAGAAATAAATGTAGTCTTGGGTATTCAGTGGCTTTAATCCTTGGGAAAAAATTCTATCAAATACCAAGCCATTGAGTTGGAGTTCAAACTAGCAAATGGTAAGAAGGTGGTTCTAAGGGGCATGTCCAATGGTGCTCCTAGGATTGTCTTAGCCAAGCGGATGGAGGGAATTTTCAGGCATGGAGATGTAGTTTGTACAATATAGTGTTTTATTACTACTCAAAAACCTTCAGAAAACATCCAGAAGTATCATGTAGACATCCAGTCATTGTTGAGAAAACATGACAGAGTCTTTGGAGAGATACCTCTAAGGAGACCTCCTGGCGGAGGTTTTGAGCACACCATTGAGCTAGAAGAAGGGGCCAAACCCGTGATCACCACTCCATACAAGCACCCAAATAAGTTTAAGGATGAGATAGAAAAGGTGATACATGAGTTGTTGTAGATGGGACATATCAAGCCTAGTTCTAGCCCATTCACTTCATCAGTGGTTTTGGTTAAGAAAAAAGACAGTACGATGAGGATGTGCATTGATTATTGGGCCCTAAATAAGAATACCATTAAAAATAGGTACCCCATTCCCAAGATTGACGAGTTTTTGGATGAGTTACATGGGGCAATATACTTTTCGAAGATTGATCTTTGATCAGGCTATCATCAGATCGAGGTCAGGGACCAGGATGTACATAAGACCACTTTCAGGTGTCATTATGGGCATTATGAGTTTTTGGTCATGCCATTTGGGTTGAATAACACACCTGCCACTTTTTAGTCGTGCATGGACCACATCTTCAAAAGAAGTTGTAGAAGTTGCTATTGGTGTTATTTGATGACCTCCTTACTTACGATGGGATGTGGGAGGACCACTTGAGGAATTTGGAGGAGATATTGAGCATTATGGGGGAGTAGTCATTGTATTCCAAGGTGTCAAACTGTGAGTTTGGCATGACATATATTCTTTACTTGGACCATGTAATCAGTATGCAGGGTGTACAGGTACATTAGGAGAAGATCCGGGCCATATTGGATTGGCCCACACCTAGGTCCCTTACAGAATTGTGGGGATTCTTTGGATTATGCAGCTACTACATGTGTTTTGTTAAAGGAGTTTCACAGTTGGGTGCACCATTGATAGATCTTATGAAGAAAGATGCATTTAGGTGGACAAAGGAGTCTCAATAGGCATTTGACAGGATCAAGGAGGTGATGAGCACTTTTTCAGTATTGGCGCTTACTAATTTCACTCAGCCCTTTGTACTTGAGTGTGATGTGTTGAGTGAAGGTATAGAGGTCATTTTGATGTAGAACAAACATATGATATCATTTGAGAGTAGGAATATCATAGAACCATAGAGACTCTATTCCATTTATTGTAAGAATATGCTTGTCATTATGCATGCTTTGGTGAATTTCAAGCAATATGTGGTAGGTGGCCAATTTGTGGTTAGGATTGACCACAACAGTTTGCAGTATTTCCTGGAGCAGAAGGATCTGAATGAGAGGAAAAAGAAATGGGTGAGAAATATATAGGCATATGACTTTGACATTGAGTATGTGAAGGGCAAGAAAATATTGTTTTTGATGCACTTCCGAGGAAACTAGTAGTATGTTCCCTCATGGAGATTTCAACTGATTGCAAATCACACCTTCTGGTGGAATATTCCAAAAATTAGTTTTCCTGTGAGTTCATGGATGGTCACATTTAGGATAACAGGTACAGAGTTGTGGATGACATTATTTTCTACAAGGACAGAATATACTCAGTTCATGAGTCCACACTCAAGCAGAATATTATGAGGTCCACTCATGACACAACATTGGTAGGACACCCTAGTTACTTCAAAACCTACAGGAAGATACAAGAGAGGTTAACATGGAAGGGCCTCAAGGACGATGTGTTGTATCATGTGAGGGAGTGTATGACTTGTCAATAGAGCAATTCATAGCATACTCATCCTGCAGGATTATTGCAACCTCTACCTATTCTAGAGAAAAAATGGGAGTGTGTCAATGGATTTTATCACAGGTCTACCAAAGGTGCAGGGTAGGGATTGAATGTATGTAGTGGTTGATCGGTTGACCAAGTTCACACACTTCTTCGCGATTCCATTAGAGTACAAGGTAACACGGGTGGTAGAATTTTTTTTCAAGGAGGTGTTAGACTCCATGGGTCGCCTACATACATTGTCAGTGATCGGGACAATAGGTTTCTTAGTGCATTTTGGAAGGGGTTGTTCAAATTGGCCAACACAGAGTTAACTCCTAGTACTAGTTATCACCCCTAAATAGATGGTCAGACAAATATTGTGAATAAATGGGTTGAGGGGTATCTGTGTAACTATGTTTTAGGACAACAGATGGCATGGATTAATTGGTTGCATCTGGGAGAAAATTTCTATAACACCACTTACCATATGTCCATTGGTATGAACCCATTCCGATCATTGTATGAATATGATGCTCCTTCATTTATGGATTTGGCGTTTGGGGATAGCAGGGCTCCCAAAGACAAGGATTGGATACAGGAGAACCATTTGGGGATAGCAGGGCTCCCAAAGACAAGGATTGGATACAGGAGAACCAGGACATCCTTAAGGCCCTTAAGGAAAACTTGCAGATATCTCGGAACTGAAAAAATATTTATGCAGATAGGCATAGGGTTGAGCACAATTTTTAGGTAGGAGACTTAGTCTTCCTGAGGTTGCAACCATACAAATAGTCTTCATTGAAGAAAGGTGGTGTATGCTAGCACTCTGTAAATTCCTAGAGGTTTTCAGGAGGTAGAAGAAATTTAGCAGAGGTAACTTTATCCAACCACTTTGAAACTGGGATCTAGCCCTACCAGTTTCAGAGAGGGATCTCTTTGTAAGATTTAGATATGTTTGGGTTTCAAATATTAGGCTAGTTAAATTAATAGGAATTTGTTGTTTTGTTTTATAAAGATGGCTGAAATATTGCTCACACATCCATTGGGCTATGGGGTCTGTGTTATGGGTTGAGATAAAAGAACAGATTTCATTAGGTTTCTTCATAGGGAAGGATAATGAAAATGTGGGATCCTTTAAAATTAAAGTGATGGAAAGGTAGAAATAGGTGAGATAATCAATCACAATAAAGAAGCATTTAAGAATTTATTTATCACAATATCAGAAGAAAACATTCAGATCTTTAAAATCCAGAAACAGAGTATTTGAGATAAATTATGCATTTAAACTTCTTTTAAATGATCAGAGAAAGAAAATAGTATGATAATGAAAGTAAGATAACATTTAACAAAGAGAAGTAAACATCACCAACATCAACACGCAGGAATCTTGTGAATCGTCCCTTTTATTACTGGTAGATCTCTTCAAAAAGATTACAGATTACATCTTGCTTGGGCGTAAAGATCAACCCTCAATACTTCGAAGTGTGAAGTATTTATAGAAAAATTACAATTCAGTCATGTCATTAATGATCAGGATGTGGTAGAATCAAAATCTAACTAACTAGATAACAAAATACAGAATTGTAGGAAATGTTAATGATCTGTCGAATTCTTTGTGCTGATTTCGGGGAAGGTTGTTGGTGAGTCATAAACTTGACTTTCACTGCTCTGTGTGCTGACTTGGGCATCCACATCACCATCTAATCGGTCAAATCACACAGGTCCTCCCATCTCTACTGACTAGGAATGGTAACTTTGAGTAGCCTTCGATATACTTCATTTGTCTTTGTCTACTTAGAAAAGGTGGGCTTGGTGATGAAAAGGTACTTTATCTCATGTTGGATACTTAGGTCCAATTGCAGAGTTTCCAAGAATTCTTTGCCTGTGATGCTGCCCTGTATGCCTGCAAACTTAGACCCGTCCTTCTCTACTATGAGGATCTTTTTTTTGTAGTCTGAGAGAGTAATCAGCTTGCCATTGATCACACGTAAACCTGGGAGGCCTTTCTTGTGTAGAGAGTCAGCCTTTCTGAAAAACATTTGTACTGCAATATCCATTGTCTGTAATCTCTCTTCGAGTTGTAGCATCAATCCCCTCTTGGTAAAAACTTTCTTGACTTCAAGAATAGTTTCAGTCATGTCCTCAATTTGCAGAGCTTCCAGCTCTTCTTTTGATTTAGAATTTAGGAATCTGATGATCTCATTTGCCTCTGTAGGCATTTCTCCCAATTCTCCCCTTATCCTGTCAATGGCTTGTCTGGCTCTCTGCACCATCTCATGTTGTTCAAACATAATTTGTATCAAGGGCCATATCTCTATCATTGATTGGCAAATGTCCATCCAAATATTTTCCTTAGCCTCTAACAATGTCTTAGCCATGAGTGTTTCCTTCTGTAGCTGCTGTAGTTCATGTTTGAGCCTCTCTGATTTATGCATTTCAGTGTTGTAGCTAGCCTAGAATGTAGACTTCAGCTTTTGGAGATTCTGAATCTCTTCATGCGGTTTTCTGATTTCTACCCCTTGCAGAGTCATGTCTTCCATTGCTTTTGCCAATTTCTCTGCTGCATCTGGAGCTGTCACTGAGGTTGTTGCTGAAGTTTCCCCTGTGGTGGTTGTTGTCATTGTTGTTGTACTAACCCCTATGAGAGAGACTCCATTTAGTGGAATTACTGCCATTGGCACACTCTGCTCCTTTTCTTTGACTAGTTTCTCCAACTCGGCTTCCATCTCCTTGATCTGCGCATTCTTCTCCGTGATTAATCTCAACATTTCCTCCTTTTGGCCTTCAGTCTCGGCTGTTTCCTTCTCATGTGGGTCTTCTATAGTATAGATTTGCAGTTGTTTCCTCAGGGAGGCTATGTCAGCGTTCTTCTTCTTAAGGAGATCTTCCGCTGCTTTGACATTGGATGGATCATATCCAATTTTGAGTACTAGTTCCTCTAGATATTTTATCTTGTTATATTTTGCCAAAGAAGACACCTTCTCCATCTTTAGCTGAGTTTGGACATTGTTCAAGGAAACTTGCAACTTTGCAGCAGTCATGGAGGTATTGGCCAGGGTGGAGAAAATCATAGTCATGGAGGTATTGGCCAGGGTGGAGAAAATCATTTCTCCAGTCTGTCTGTGCAAATCCATTTGATCAGCTGGATGCGCATCTCTGCTATCAAACTCAAATGTTGACCTTTTGTAATCAGAAATTGTTTTGGGCTGAGGCACCTGTGCCTGCAAATATTCCATGTGAATCCTCCCTTTTTCTGTGTCAAAAGCAGAGAGAAACCTATGCTGGGTTGTAGATGTTTGCTTCCAGAATTGTGCATAGCTGATGCTAGTAAGTGCCTCATTCTTCTTCTTAATAAAGTTATATTTCTCAAAAATGCTAAGTTCTGCAAACTCTTGTGAGGGCTTAGTAGTCAATATGGTATCATTATGCTTCTTGGATGAAGAAGTAGACATCATTTGTTGGCTTCCTGAAGGCAGTGGTGAATGTTATCCCTCCATTGTAGTGGACTGAGTCTCCTCTCCTCTAGACCTGTCAGGTGTATGACTGGTCTTTGATCTTTTCCTATAAACTTGGAAGTCTTTTGTTGAGACTTCAGTGACTGAGGGGGATACATCCTTCCTAGGCCTCTTCTCTACTGGTACCTGTGAAGTAGTTGTTTGCGAAAAGCTGGCAGGAGAAGACTGTGGTTCAGTATCAATTAAAGTGTTTTCCTCCCACTGTCTCTGGTTCATGAATTTCTCTATCTCTGATCTAGGCACATGAGCATAGGGGGAAATTATGTTCTTCAATCTGGTTTCTACAATGACACCACAAGGATCATAATGCCACGAGAAAATTTGCTTGAACTTCATCTCTTGTAAAAACTTGTTTTCTTCTTCGTCTGCAACTTTGTTGTTGCAAATGAAGGAACCTATTTGCCCTCGGATCCTGAGTTGTTGTTTTTTCTTGAAAGACATACAATGGATGTTGTCTGAATTAATCATCTGCCTGATATATTCCAGAGCGAGTGTCCTGATAGGAAAGTATTTGGGAAGCTTATAGGGGGCCATCTCACATCCGTAAACTTTGATCTCTGTGTGATCCTTGTACAGATACCAATCGCTTGTTTTTGCAAGGTATGACAGGTGCAAGATCCTTTGGATCTCTTCATTTATCCTGGGTTCTTTCCGTCCACTTAGCATGCTTACCACTGGGTGGTAAAACTGGTCAATGAACTGCTTAAAACAGAACTCATATGAGTTATTTCTCAGTAATGACATCCAAGATGTGACCGGTTGTGGCCTACCGTCTTGGTCGAGCTTCTACATGAAGAAAGGAAACTTCTCTGATTGAAAAAATACGAACATGTATGCCAATATTGATGAATACCTGAACATGCCTTTCGTAGGAAAATTGAAGAGTTGCTCATGAATGCTATCGGACAAAAACTGGTTGAAATTGAACTAGGTGGTGGCCTTCCCTTCGGTGGAGAAAATGGATAGGAAACCCAGGATGGGTTCATCCACCCACTCGGTGGAGAAAATGGATAGGAAACCCAGGATGGGTTCATCCACCCACTCGTTTGAATAATATCCAAGCAGACAACACAGGGAGGAAATAATTTGGTTATCGGATTCATCCCTAACCCCCGTACTAGGATTTTAGTTGAAAAGGAATTGGGAATTCATGGATCCATACCCGATTATGGAGGAATAGGTCAAACTGGAATAGGTCAAATTATTTTAAGGATCCATATATAAATTTAGGATATGGATTTGTTTATTTAGGAAACGGTTTTTAATTTAGGATATGGATTCCTTTGTTGCTATCTTATGTTGGCACCCAAAGTTTTGGGTTCAATT
>CBVK0101927361.1:0-11493 GCA_900067695.1 Picea abies
TCTTCAAGAACCAGCTAGAAAATGTTATAAATCTGGAGCCCAACACATACCTCATTCATTGTTGTATTTCCTCCTATTGGAGTACTTCCTCCTCAAAGTCATGTTCCACTCCAATGGATCAAACAGTCCTTGGGGTCAAATATCAATGACTTTGATTACTTCAGAATCTCCACTTGCTCATAGGTTATCGACCATCCCATGATCTGTGGCTAAGATTTACTCTCTCACTCTCACCAATTAACAATCTATATTGTTTCTCGAGATCCTCCCCATCGACCTACTTTGATGGTTCTAAAAATCCCTGTTCACTTCATCTAATGGTCATATCTTTACTCGAGATTCACAACTGGGAAATTGTTAAGGGTTCTAGGCCCTCCCCCTTGGAGCAAGCCACCTTAGATCCAACAGTCGATATTTCTTGAGATTACCCCCTAACATATCTACAATCCTCAGACCCCATCGTTGTTGGAGTTTCATCATAATCCCTTTCTCCATATCTTCGACAGTCCTCCTCATATGAATGAATGTGATATCTCAAAATTAAGATCTAATGGTTAATATTTAAGGCACATTTCCCAAGGTTTAATCCCTACAAGTCTCACACTCATTCCTTGCTACTAATCGTAGGCTGACATGTTTCAACATTTGGGACATGCTGGAATTCCTTGTCAGCATGATGTCATTGTCCTCTTTACTTTTGCTCGAGACAGATCTTCATAAATCCAATGGTTCAGGTTAGTTCTCAGCTATTCACTAATATATGGTCCAGATTGCTTCTTGAAACTTCTCTTGATTAGAGTATATTTATTCCAACTCCACTAGCTACTCTAAATCATCCACTTTAATCACACATGCTCCAACAAATCAAACGATCCTCATTCATTTGATCTAGTGGATGTAGCGTGTCTCGAAATTTCCAACTAGTTGCTAGATAAGGTAGAAGAGATATCTTCTTAGGGTTAGTTCTCATGATATCTAATGGTTGTGATTCCATGAAACTCTCTATGAGATATACAATCCTCGGATTCCCATCGTCAGACTCCCCTTTCTATTCTCCTTTCCGAAACTATGACCGACCTTACATCGATGAACTATCAACTAGATATAATGATCTAGAATCCACCATAGCCATGCTCCGAAAAATCAATGATCCTTTTTTACTCAAAGTACATATTCTATAGGAGTCATATCCTACTATGGTGAAGTGTCAGGATATATTCCCTATGTTGATCCAATGACTCGATTCCTTAAGTCTCAAAACATGGGTTTTCTCCAGGTTATCAATATGATTTAGGACATAGTCAATTTATTTATTTTTATAAGGTTTGTCTTCGATTAACATCTCGAATTAGGACTTCACTTCCCATGGATTCTTCCAGGTCCATTCTCAATGTTTTCCAAGTATTTAGGATCTTTCTCCTTGCTTTGAAAACCACTAAGGCATTCCCTCTTCTCCATTTAAGTGGAGATTTACATATCTTGCAACTTTCTACTTATAGATAGTGATGCAAGAGCATCGCTCCACCTAAAAAATGCACCAAAAAGACAACACATAAACACACTTAGAGGGAACAGATCCCAAAGAAGGATGTGCTAGCCATCCAAAATTTTGAACTAAATTTAAAATTTTAATGTAATTGAATGTAGTTAAATGTTTGTAGGTTCAGGGAAATCCAAGCGACTGCATTTGTGCAGGCTAAGTGTAGAGTCACCTTTAATGGCTAACAGATAGGAGGATCTAGATCTGATTCAGACTAGATGGAAATTGAATGTAAACTAATGAGGTAGGTGGAGGAAGGAGCGAGAAGCCCCTCCTTTATAAAAATATATTTTGTATCGAAAATTCATTAGAGAGAAGGAGATTAGAGCATTAAAAATGTTGAGTAGTTGATAGAGCTATGAAAGAGAGGAGAGAAAAGGGATGAAGAATATATTGTAGTCCAACCTTGTAAACATTGTATAGACCATTCAAATATTAATACAAAGAACAATTTTTCCTGCCCATAAGGTTTCTGTGTGTTTTTATATATTTTTTTTTAATGTTTTATGAATGTGCTTATTGTGTTTTTCTATGAATTCCATGGATGCATGTTATATTCCCTTTGAATTAATTAGATATATTTCCCTATCTGTTGATTTTTTTGAGTGTTCTGGGCTCTTAGGATTGTGCAAGAAGTGCACAACATAGTTGTGGAAAAAATCTATGAAGCCAATGAAAGGAGTGCAATTGAAATCTATCTCGAGTTCAAAGAAGAGTGTGTCAAGTGGGCACACCAAAAAAAGTCATAAATCTCAGAAGGAGTAGTGCAAGGAGTGCACAATAGAGTTGTTGAACACTCTAAGAATGAGCACAAGGAGTGCACCTACACTCATAGAAATGTAAAAGATCAGAAGGGAAATTTGTCTGAGGGAGACATGACAGAGTTACTGAACACTATGAGGAATGGATGTGTAAAGAAGGTACACCAGAGTTACTGAATACTCTAAGGAGGAAGATCTGCAAGGAATGCATTGAGTGAGCACAAGGAGTGCATGAGAACTCTGCTTTGAGTTCTTTGAGAAGGATTCCAAGATGAAACACTAGAAGGTAAAGCTCAGGGGGAGAATTTCAAGTCTGCACAAAGAGCGCAAGGAGTGCACAAGTGAAGTTTTCAAAGTTAATAATTAGAGGACAGTCGAATGCAAGTTGGCACAGAGAATGTGCAAGAAGTGCACTAGAAAATAGTCTAAGTCCTAGACTACAGGAGAAGCACAAGCGTGTGCAAATACTTCATCTGAAGTATTGAACAAGATCATGAGAAAGAGTGACTTTGTTTCTAAGAGGGAATAAGGATTCATTGAAGGATAAAAGGGCCAAAACCCTTGAATTTTAAATCATTTCAAGCTCAGGAGGTGCAACGCGAGTAGAGGTCAAGCAGTCATACTTGAAAAGGAGAATATTCAAAGTTCGATACCTTTAAAAATGATCAAATAATCCTTTGTTGGAATGAAATTGCAGCAACAGAGGAGGAAAAGCTACACCAGTCATCAGATTGATTGTAGGAGAAATATGGACCGTCAGATCAAAGTTCAGAAAGGAGGAGTGCACACGAAGGATAAAAGATCCTAGCCATAGGATCTAAGCGCAAGCTACAACGACCAACGAATCAAGGTAAGATGCATAGGGTTTAACCCTATAGGTCCTTCAAACTTCGTAAGTTTGAAGGTTTATCATATTTGGATGCAGAGGAGACAAGTCTCCCGAAGTCCTGAAGCCCAGAGTGGATCTGGGACATTGGATGCAGAGGACACACATCATAATATCTCAGAGTTCAGAGATCGTATACTTCATAGGAAGTCGGGCATAGGTGCTAAGGGTTTCAACACTCCTGAATCTCTGAAGAGTGGAGTGGATCCTCACTTTCAATAGAGAGAGGATGTGTGGCACTAGATCTGAAGGTTTAAAGGTTTGGTACTTTGGAGGTTTTGTTGGAAGGAGCACTGAGAACTACTAGAGGCCTGAAGGGAGAAGAAAATCTCATTCGTCCATCAAGGAGATAAAGTGGATAGCATATATCCCACTTCATTAGTTTGGGGTTCAGGGAGAACAGGGTACAGTGTTGTGAGGACTCCCAAAGTCTGAACGTAATCTCGATCGCCCATTTGAGAGGGACACATGATGATAGATACTACAATCCAGATACTTGGCACTCTAGAAGGTTTGGGGTGTTGTGCAGTAGAGAGATTTGAAGTCACAGAGTATGGAGTTAACAGAGACCATTGATCTAGAGCAGACGACCACCTTCCTATCTCCAAGTTTGGAGTTCATAAATTTGTGGTTATGAGGTGTTGGAGTAGGGGAAACTCCCGAATCCCAGAGCCCTGAAGTGCCCTATGAGACATAAATATTGGCAAGAAGTTGGGACCTTTGATCCCATATATGTTCGGGTGATTCACCTATTCGACGTTCGAAGGTTATTGAAGCAGTTGGATAAAGAGCTTCGGAGCACCGAAATAGCGCCTGGTTTTGAGCCCATGGTCATATGTTATTCCCACTGGGAAAAAGGGGCCAATGCCTGAATTTGATGTAAAAGTGAAGTTTGGCCTATGGTTTTGGCTTGAAGTCACCTGGAGGACTTTTTTGGTGTATGAGGACTCTCGCAGACTTGATTTTTAGGTGCAGGGTTTTTGGTGTATGAGGACTCTCGCAGACTTGATTTTTAGGTGCAGGGAAGAATAAAAGGACCCATGTATGGGTTTTTGAGGGCTCAACAGGGGCCCAAGATCCAATTCGGCTCCTTGATTTGAACGATCCTAGATCGAGAGGTCACATGGATCCTAGGACTGGTTCAGGGTCTGCATCAAATAGGGGGTTTCATAGGGACTAATGCTCTTTGACTATGCAGAGACCTTCTTAGATTCTAGGGAACTTATGCCACCATCCTTATAAAGGAGGTTCACATCTCACAATCTCTCCATTCAGAGGTTTTTCGACTTCATATGGTTACACCCTATATTTACCATGCCTAGTGGGCTACATGAATCCATTGTATTAATGGTGATAGAAAATATATGTAATCCATACAACCCTGCTAGTTACCAAAGCATACCAAATACACATTTTAAACCATGAGAACTTGCCTATAATAGAAGGATTCATTTCAATTATATGAGCATATCTATCCATGAAAGAATTCACAAGATGTAGTCATTCACACAGTTCCACCACTACAAAAATATCTAGACATGCAAAAACAAAAACCATCCTACTCATCAAACAAGCTTACGCCTCCATGTATACAATTATAGGCACCAAACCTTCATTATACTCAACTCACAATGTATAAGAATATTTATCTATCCATAGGTTGTAGCCAGCCAACTAATTATGGGTTTACACCTTTCCACCCAACCGTAGGATTTTCTTTCTCTATAACATTGACAACATGCCACCCCCATGCCAATCCATGATACCACCAGGGAAATCTTTCTCGGGTTCTTAGGGTAATTTTTGGTATTTGAATATCACTCTCCTTCACACCACTCTTGCATTCTTCCTTCTTATACCAAAAAACTCTCCTTCGATCTGTCTCCCCCTCTTCATGTCTACACTCATGCAGTCTTCTCTTGCATGCCCCACCCGGGAAGGTTCTCGACCTGTCATCTTTCTTCTCTTAGAAGGAAAATCATGGTTCAATCATGGGAATTCATGGTTATATTTGTTTTTTTCTTCTAGATGGCATATTTCCTATCACTTCGGTTATCCCTCCATACCTCCATTCATTGAGGGTGGTTGGTTTCTCAACCACCAATCCTCCCTCATCAATTGATTTTCCTTGAAATCATGGCTAAGGAAAATAATCTAAATATTTCCAAAATAATATCTCAACAAGAAGTTTTGGGTCATTTTATCATAATTAATCCCCTCAATAGGTTCTCTCATTCTTTCCTCTAGAGGTATCGTGGAAAATACTTTTAAGGCTTCACCCATCAATCAACTAGTTGACATTTCAATCAAACAAAATACAATTACAATATATATGCCATGATTTGGAAATCGTTAATATGATTAATTACATACTAGGGAGAATAGGGATACTACAATCCCCTCCCCCTTAAAGGAACACCTTCCTTAGTGTTCTTTGCATCTCAACAACAATGGCCATGCTTCCATTTTTTCAGTTGTTTCAACAATGTTGTTCCTCTTCTTGGTATGTTCCTTTCCCAAAATTTTCGAATTTAGCACATGCCTACAATAATTTCAAACATAAAGCATATTAATCAAAATTTTATGAAAAAATATTGTATTGTCATTCATAATTCAAGAGGAAATTTGCATATCAACGTAATACTTAACTGTGCAGTTCATGGATCTGCATCGATATGGATGTCACATTTACTTGGATAATTATTTTCCTTGAAATATCCACTATGATCATGATCCCAATAAACATATTAAAATATTTATCAAAGTCTCCTCTTCTTTTCAGTCACTCACCTTCCAGGCTCAGGCTCAGGCATCCCCTTCTCTTCTATGTAGTCCCTTAGGTGATCCATCTTTTCTACCAAGGCTTTCTCTCACAAGAATATGTTTAGATACTTAAATGAGTATTACAACCGATTAGTCCCCCTGGCTTGCTATGGAGAGACATCTCTCTGGCTCATGTTACCACAAAACTACATTCTCTATGGTAATCATGGTTTATCACAGGGTTCTCTAGTTACAATAGTATCTATTTTCATGCTTCCTCAGCTTGACATCCATCACATGTCCCTCCATGACAGATATTTCATCTCACCTATATCACATGTATACATTAATTCATGATATGTTATCATTATTTTAATCAAACATTTTTGAATATGTGACCCACAGATTTCAAATTTCACATTCCCATTTTTAGATCTGCTCCATGCAAGAACCAGATTACACAAGCCTGAGACTTCTTTCCCTTTGAATTTTGGCACTTTTACAACCAACAGACATTGGTCTTCCTTATTGGCTTACAACATTTCCATATCCAAGACCCTTCATCCTGCAATTCATTCTTCACATAACCAAACAAATTGTTAATTGCATGCACATTATACCTTTGTTGCACACTTGCAATGGCTTCCGAACAATTTCAAAACTGTGCATACTAACAATTGCATCACATTCATTTATTCAAAAATAAAAA
The DNA here is from genome assembly GCA_900067695.1 of Picea abies. Lineage (NCBI taxonomy): Eukaryota > Viridiplantae > Streptophyta > Pinopsida > Pinales > Pinaceae > Picea > Picea abies. The sequence continues at coordinate 6,660 of CBVK0101927361.1, forward strand.
GTAAATACCATTCTTTACACATGAACTACTTTAGCATACCAATCCTTTTAAAATGCAATCATTTCATGATATGAACTTAACCAGTGTGATAGAGTCCATGACAACATCTATACACAATGCTTCCTTGCATTGATTTCAGGTTACCACAATTCGTATCAGACACTTTAACATGGTGCATTGGAACTCAACCAATTTCTCACCTCATGGTTTATCTACCCACATTCATTGTTATATCATAACTATTTTTCCCTATTTGAACTGATAATAACCTCAAATCAGAATTATATATTAGGAAATTAAAATTTCATATGAAAGCATCTAAGTATTCCTTTCTTATGGGTAACCAAGGTGCCAATCCTCATGACCACCCAGTTCTCTCTTTACCATACTACAACTATGGTAGAATATTGGAATATCCTTCTTCCATAATGGCCAGTCCTATACAAGCACACTTTCATTCAACATTCATCTCCTCAATGCATTCAATCAAGCACTTTTGTTCCCAATCATTCCTGATTGGATAATATATTCGTGACACTTTATTCATGAATTTTCTTGCAAGGATCTCAATCATCCTTGGCTGCTAGACGTCCTTCCCTCTATCATTCAGATTCTTTTCCTAAATCTTACCCTTCTTGGGTGTCATTGACATACAACAACCAATTAATTTCACATGCATATCATCCAGATATAAAATATTTCAAAAGGAATTTTTACCCAATCCCTTCCAATTATCATGTCACATGGGCATGAAATATTTATACATGTTCTGGCTGCCAACACTCTCTCTAATATTATCTCATTAGTGGTGTTTCATGGGGACTCCCAAAGTCCCTTCATTAATCTTTTATATCATCATCCTTCTCATATTTATCCTCTACCTCAAGTTGTCCACCATTGACAGTTGTCCTTCCTCAACAACTCCAATCCTTTCCTACACATAACATGCATCATAACATTCACAATTATATCAGTTACCATGTTAAATAAAAATGCATGTACCATAGCATTTAAATCGGTAAAACATTCCTAGATATGTTCCAACATATCTATATGCACTCTATGACATTTCCCTCAAAGTTTTCATGAGTGTAAAAAAAATTAATATTTATGTTGACTCTTCAATTATATAGCTATCAACATTCTCATGTTGAATCATTCACACATAACAACATCTCAGTTTTCTCATCCTAGAGAAACATGTTAAACAAGAAGAAAGGAGACAAGGGATTTTTCCCTCCTTACAACTCCTTTGCACAATTATGGAACTTTAAACTTAAGTGGACTATTCCCAAGGTATCACTTCCTTCACACAACATAGCTTAATCAATCTCATTCATTTAAAAATATTTATTAAATTTGTTTTCCTTGGCTTTCATGGTTGTTCTTTTAGAGCATACAACTTTGTCTCGTGATTCATAATTTTAAAGTGAGGAAAGTGTTCCTCCCTTTTCTCATTTATTTATTATGAAATTCATCCCCTTCTAGGATATTCCTTCTCTCTTCCTTGAGCGGTCTCATTCAAGTTCATCTTGACCTTTTCTGGATGAAATCAACATATTACAACATCTAGTTTTGGCTCAAAAATTAATTATGAACCAATGCGCTTTGCACATTTACCAAACATAGATTAGATTGGTCAAAATTTATTTGCATGTCTTTCATACATGCATTATATATTGTAAATGTAATCCAATATTCTTATATAAACAAGATTTGTTGCCCACTGTCTAATTTTCTAGCAATCATTGTATGTATAGCTCTATTCTCCTCACAAATTCTTCAAATAGTTCCTTCACCTGGAAATGTACTAGCATGCAACTCCCTTGTTGCATATCCATCATTTCTTGCAATGATCTCAATCATGATTTATCCCTATCTTCATCATTTCATATTCTCACCCAATATTCCATAAGGAATTATCATCATGCATTTAGTTTGCATATTCACACATTCACATATCTTCTATCATCTTGCATTGACATTGTTATTTCATGCGCTTAACTAATTGCATCAACACAATGTGTGTGTGTGTGTGTATACCACCAACACACTTTACAATCAAATTTACAGATTTATTTAAATTGATTTAACTCGTGATTGTTCACAATCATTGTCATGCAATATTCAAAGGCATAATCATATTTCCTTCTTTTATGACACCAAAGCACTCTATCCCTTTACGTCAAATAATTATTTATCTTATGATCCTTCAATTCACACCATATTTTTCTTAGGAATAGAGTACACTCTCCTCAAGCTAATACTTAGTCAAAACAATTCAGACCCCTTTAGCCTAGGGTCAGCCATGCATCCATAACATTATTCAATCCAGGAAAGTATATATCTTGCTTCATGGTCAACTTATTCAAACCTGCATTCATAACATGTATCATTATACTGCATTAAATCCATGCATCCAAATACACACACACACATCGGTGTAAGCATGCAATTTCACTGCTTACATCTTTTTTTAACATCCACACACATTGGTATTTCAAAATTCCACATCATTCCTCCTTGAGAGATTACAGTCATTTATATGACAAGTCTCATAGGGATATTCATAATTATGCTTCCCTCTTTTCATGGCAACACCCAAAAAGAAACCACTCTTTTCCCTTCTGCTATAAAAGAATTCCAAAATTTAGAAATACAATCTAGGCAATTTCAACATTACCTAAGGCATCAGAACAACCATTCTAACTTCTCTTCATGCCTTGATTCAATTCCTAGAGAAAATGCCTCTACAAAGAGAATCCTTTCCCAAAATCCCTCTCACTACCACTTGAGCCTACCAATCCATACCTATATGGCTACCATCCACCTTTGGATGTCAATCTGACCCATTGGTCATCGAGAAATACTCCAGTACTTCCTTTACTAGACTTTATATCAACCTTTCATTAATCATTAAAACCTTGTCTTCATAAAGAAATAAGAAATAACATTATCAACATTTCATTGGTCATTCTACCTTATCCTCATAAGGTAGTATGCAATCAATGTCTTCAACATTTTTACTTATGCTATTGACATTCCTATTGATATTATGTTATCACCAACCAAAATATCCCATCAACACATCATACCTTATAGCCAACCATAGGTTATAATAATTCTATTTGCATGTTACATACATGCTTACTCATTATCATGTGCATTACATCACATCCACATCTTGTATTTTCATCCATAAAAATTACTCAGGTCAATAGGCATATACTTTTTCTTTAGTAAAACCATGAGCTCATAAAATTGATCATATGCCCATATCACTTTACCTCTTTTATGAGGATTAAAAATGGTCCAAAGGACTCTTTATTCATTTTCTTGACTAGATTATCTCAACAACAAGTTTTTTTCATTATAGGTCAAGTAAATTGACCTTACAAATTTGTTGTCAGTCTTCTAGACACGAGGACTTGTACATACATGCTTTAATCTTTCATTTCAGCATAAATTATACTACAAAGGATTTTACTTATCCATGATTAATTCCTTAACCACAAGGGGTTTTCCATAAGGGTCTTAGCCCTCATATAAGCAACCATCATAAATGATAGAGGCTCCAACTTCCCATGCCTAGAGGCAACATCGCAATCACTAGTTCATTTATTCTTTGAACTTAAGCATCCCTTAACATGGTTCTTTCATTTCATCCATTCACAAATGCAACACGATTTTTATATCCAAAAAGAATGGACAACATTATACTTAAATAAAAATACTTAGCTCATCCATTCCTCGACTCATATAGCCTTACAACATAATTCTATCATTTTTGCCCCTTTTTACTGAAATTTTTACCATCATTGTCTATCAGTATATTCCCACTCATGTGGGAGTATTTATTATCCCAACAAGGAAAAAAAAATATAATTCTTCTATTGTACATCAACATGTAATTTTTTTGTAGTAAGAAATTCCAAAAAAAAAATTCAATCTACAGTATTTCCTCTCAAGGAGCTTGTGAAAATGATAAATAAACCTTTTTTATTAATGAAGAAAAACTCTTTCTAACAATCTCATCTTGGCCTTGTTATACCAATCCCGTTACTGATCTTTAGCCCATCCAGGCCTAATGTTTGAACTCTACTCTGATACCACTTTGTAAGACACTTAACCCCCTAAGTACCTTTTAAAGGATGGGGTATTAAAATTTTGCTTCTCCTTAACCACCTCAAAGCCTCTTCTTGAGGGCACCATCATATTTTTCTCATCAAGAGATTTCCAATGATTGATACCATGCTCAAAATTGAGCTTTGGATCAAAATTTATGGTCATCTAAAGTTTCTTAGGCCTTAATTTTCCAAAATCCACCTCATCACCATGTGGAACCCACTTGGCTCCATGTCACTTGTGTCCATCCAACGTGGAACTGACATGGCACTTGTCACCTGGTCCATTGACCCCTAACTTATCGGGACCCCAAATGGATGACCTACACCAACTCTCACTATTATATCAATGATCTGTAGCATTTCAAACTAGTACTTTTTAGAGTACCTAGTTACTCTATTTGACAACAACTCTAATGGGGTCTACTCTAATGGGTCATATCCATAGATCCAACGACCCTCGGTCTCTGGATCCAAAATACTTGATCATGTCAGTGCCTCTAATTTCGGTCCTTGCTACTAATTGTAGGATGACATGTGTCAAACTATGGGACATGTTGGAATTCCTTATTAGAATTATGTCACAATCCTCTTTCCTTTTATACGAGACAAATATTCATAAATCTAATGGTTAAGGTTACTTCTCAACTATTCACTAATCTATAGTCCAGATTGCTTCTCAAAACTCCTCCTGATCGGAGTATCTCCAT
>CBVK0101927362.1:0-16757 GCA_900067695.1 Picea abies
TAGTCCAGATTGCTTCTCAAAACTCCTCCTGATCGGAGTATCTCCATTCCGACTCCATTGACTACTCTGAATTAGCCACTTTGATCACACATTCTCTGACAGATCGAATGGTCCTTTTTCATTTGATCTAGTGGATGTAGTGTGTCTCAGAATTTCCAACCAATCGTTATATAAGGTAGAATATCTCTCTTCCTAGGGGAAGTTCTCACAATATATGACGATTGGGATTTCATGAAACTCTCTGCAAGATCTACAGTCCTCGAATTCCCATTGTTGGACTCCCATTTCTATTTTCCTTTCTAGACCTCCAACCGACCTTACACCAATGAACTATCAACTAGATATAATGATCCAGAATCCACCATATCTATGATATGACAGATCAACGATCCTTGTTGACTCAAAGTACATCTTCTACAAGCATCATAGCCTACTCTAATGAAGGGTCAATATTTATTCATTGCATCGATCCAATGGTTGTGATTCCTTCAGGCTCAAAACATAGGTTTTCTCCAGGTTATCAGTTTGATTCAGAACATATTCAATTCAGGGATTTTTCTAAGGTTTTCCTTTGATTAAAAACTTGAATTAGGACTTCACGTCCCATGGAATATTCCAAGTCCCTTCTCAATGTTTTTCGAGTCTTCAGGAGATATTTCCTTGCTATGAAAACCACTAAGGAATTCCCTCTTCTCCACTTAAGTGGATATTTACATCTCCTGCAACTTTCCACTTCTATATAGGGGGTTTCACAGGGACTAAGGATCTCTGACTACATAGATACCTTCCCAGATTCTAGGAAAATTTGTCCACCTTCCTTCTAAAGGAGGTTCATATCTCACAATATCTCCATTCAAAGTTTGTCATATTCATAGGGTTAAAACCTACCTTTACCATTCCTAGTGGGCTACATGAATCCATCGGATTAACGGTGATAGAAAGCATACATAATCCATACAATCTTGCTAATTACCAAATCATGTCAAATACATATTTTAGAGCATGATAAATCACATATAATACAAGGATTCATTTTAGTTATACATGCATATCTATCCATGAAAGAATTTAAAGGATGCAGTTATTCATACAGTTCCACCACTACTCAAAAACACAAGCATGCAAAAAAACAACTAGTCTACTCATCAAACAAGCTTACGCCTCCATGTATACAATTGCAGAAAACAACCCTTCATTATACTCATTTCACAAGGTATGAGAATACTTATATATTCACAGTTTGAAGCCATCCAAATGAATATGGGTGTATTCCTTTCCACCCAACCATGGAATCTGCTCGCTCTGTAACGTAGGTAGCAGTCATCCCCCATGCCAAGCCATGATACCACCAGGGAAATATTTCTTGGGTTCTGAGGGTAATTTTTGGTATGTGAAGGTCACTCTCCTTCACACCACTCTTGTATTCTTCCTTCTCAGACAAAAAAAATATCCTCCGGTATGCCTCCCCCTTTTCCTATCTGCACTCATGCATTCTTCTCTTGCACGCCCCACCTAGGAAGGTTCTCGACCTATTCTCTTTCTTATGTCATAAGGAAACTCATGGTTCAATCATGGGGATTCGTGGTGATATTGATTTCTATCCTTTTGCTGACATCTTTCCTGTCACTTCGTTTATCCCTCCATACTTCCATTCATTGAGGGTGGTTGGTTGCTCAACCACCAATCCTCCCACATTTACTAATTTTCCTTGAAATCAAAGCTAAGGGAAATAGTATGAATATTTCCAAAATAATATCTCAATGAGGTTTGGGTCATTTTAGCATAATGAACCCCCTTAATAGGTTCCCTCATTATTTTCTATAGTAGTATCATGGCCAGTACTTTGAAGGCTTCACCCATTAGTCATCTAGTTGGAATTTCAATCAAACATAATACAATTACAATATTTATGTGCCATGGCTTGGAAAGCATTAACATGATTAATTACATACTGGGGAGAACATGGTCTTATAGTCTGCTCACTACTTCTACCTTTACCAGGTATAACCAAAATTTGAATTTCGAAATGGTAACTTTCTCAAAGCTTGTTGTTTCGGGCCTCTTCCCAAGAATGAAATTGTATAGCATGCCATGTATCCAATTTTTCAAATATGATTATGAAATTTTTACATGAGGTACTTCCTCATGTCTCCTATATAATCTAAAATATTCACAAGAGGTTCTAGTGAAAATGCCAAGATAACTTGTTTGAAATTGATTTCAGGAGCATTCAAGAACCCTAACTTCCATAGGGAATATATATCAAAGTATAGAAAACAATAATCTGACATTTGTACCACATGTACACCAATATCTCCCCTCTATCTCTGCAAATTTTCAATGTGTGAAACATCCCAAAAAATAAGTTATAGCAAAAGTGCCAAGCTTACCTATTTGAAATTGATTTCAAGAGCATTTAGGAACCCTAACATCCACAAGGAATATCTCTAAATTTATATTGAACTAGCATCTGAAATCGGTACCACATGTACACCAATATCTCTCCTCCATCTATGCACATTTTCAAGGTCTAAAACATCCAAAAAATAAGTTATAGAAAAAGTGCTAAGATGGCTCATTTGAAACTTATTTCAGGAGCATTCAATAACCCTAACTTCCACATGGAATATCTCCAAAATATAATGAACCAACATCTTAAATTTGTACCAAATGTACAAAAATATCTCTCCTCTGTCTCTTCCAAATTTCAAGTACTGAAACATCATAGAAAACAATTTATCATGAAAAATTCAAGAAGGCCTAAAACTTATTTTGAAATTCAATTTTGTTTAATCCATTTTTCACACACTAAATTTATCTCGATGCTTTCTCTTTTTATACTTTTTCTTAACCCTTCATGAAGGGACATGTCCATTTATTAAATAATTAATTCCCAATACCATGTGAAAATACCCCAAATAACATGGGAAAATGCCTTGAACCATGGGAAAATACCTCAAACCCATGGGTTTGAAACCACCATTTCACTTTTTTACTTTTTCACATGCACCCCTTTTTTAATATGTTTGTATACCTATATATTTAAATCAATATTGGAAATGTTGTGTGTATTGTAATGACATATTATGACATTAATGACATCATTAATCCTTTGACATCAATGAATATAATTCCAACAATTTATGCCTTTGTCATTGATGGAAATCCTGCAATGAAACACATAGTCCACCATGCATTTGTCATTGATGGAAATCCTGCAATGAAACACATAGTCCACCATGCATACTGTCTACAACTCTCCCTCTATCAACAAATATCCCAAGAATAGAGATAATTACCCCCCTATATGAAACTATTCCCACTTGACATCAATTGCAAAGAGATGATCCCCTTTAACTTGTGCTTGTCCTTAAGCACTCAGTCAAAAATCCAATTGATTTTCATGTCGGGTTGATCCTCGGTTGACTTCTTTCAAGGAAATCATTAGTAATTAAGAGGAACATTTCACAACCATACATCATATGATACACAACGATACAAATTTCTCAAACATCTAGTCAAATTATTCCTAGACCATCCATCAATCCAACCGCAATCTATCTTGGTAGTTGGCACTGGTTCATAATTATGTCTTTCATGTCTCTTCTACAAAGGTCTGAAAGAATGATTGTCATTCCTTCAATTTTTATGGTGAGGATTACAATATGGAACATATTTTTGCACTGGTTGATTTGAGGAAGTAGGATCAAGGTTAGGTTTACTTACATGAGTAGAAAAACCCAACATATTGGAAACATTTTCATCTTTATGCTCAAATTATTCTATGTGAGGAACATGCAACTCATCAATCTATTTGGCAAATCAATAGTAGGTTACTCTTTTGGAAAACTAGTCTAAACTCCAATTGCAACAAATAAAACTTCCCTGGTTGTAGCAAGGCTAGGTGTAGGTAGGGAGGCAACGAAAGCATCATATCCAAGGCTAGTCTTAATGAATGGATACCTTTGAAAATTGATGATATCATATAATATTTCGGTACAACAAATAAAACTTCCCTGGTTGTAGCAAGGCTAGGTGTAGGTAGGGAGGCAACGAAAGCATCATATCCAAGGCTAGTCTTAATGAATGGATACCTTTGAAAATTGATGATATCATATAATATTTCGGTACTCTTTTCAAACTTCAAGCTTCTATTCAACATAATATTTGTTTTCTCTAGTTACTTTGTTAAGGAAACAATTTTCTTCAGTTGGATTCTCACCACTTCTTCCATCCTTATTGATTATTCTAATTGAACCTTTAGGTTCATCATGGTATTTTAGATTTCTTAAAGTCTTTGTGATATTTTGTCTTTTGAATCATTATCCTATTTTTCATATTTTTGCAGTTTCTCCTTTTGTTTCAAATTCTTTTTCTCGGGCTTCTTTATTTCACACAGGGAAGAAATGAGTTCTTCTTCATGTTCACTTTCCCATTTGTTTCATCATTTTCCTCTTCTTATGAATCCATAATTTATATCCCTTTGTATTCATTATTCTTTGTTTCGATTTCCATAAAGAGAGTTTCTTCTCTATCACTATAGAAACTGCTTTCTTTAGATGAGTCACTAACCCCATTTGAGTAGAAATTCTTCTTCTTCTTCGTATAAGAGTTCTTTTTCTTTTCATGCTTGTCCCATTTGTTATTATTTTTATGTTTATGATGTTTTATCCCTTTATTTACATTATGGTATTCTCATCATCATTACTTTAATCCTTTTCATATGGACACTTATCAAAAAAATGTCCTACTTTTCCACACTTAAAGCATTCAAAGGAAATCTTACCTTTATAGTTTCTAAATCCTTTCTTGATTTTCCTCAAAAAATGGGATTCCATTGCATCTAATTCATTGTCGGAGCTATCGCTTGATTCATGTAATTCATTATTTTTCTTCTTTGAGGCTTTGCAGGTTTCTTTTTTTATGGATTTTCTTTTTCTGTCCTAATTTCATATGTCGTGAGGATCCCATGCAATTCATCCATTTTTAATAAATCAAGATCCTTCATTTCTTCAATGGTGGAAACTTTGGCATCAAACCTTAAGGGAAGTGAACTTAACACATTTTGTACAATCATTGGTTTCTCAACCTTTTCTCCAAGTCCTTTTATGGTGTTCACAATTTCATCCACACAGAGAAGACAGGGTGCAACATTTTCTTCGACTTTCTTTTTCAGACCCTCAAACTATCTTCTATGAGTTTGTATATTTTCCTTCTTAACCTTTTAATCACCTTCATAGATATTTTGAAGGTTGTACCAAATTTATTTTTCCAATCCACAATGTATCACCTTGACAAACTTAGATTCTAACAGATCACATAAGATGGCAGTCATATCTTTTGGCATTATGTCCACTAGGATTCTTCCTGACTGCATCTGTTGATGGATTTGTTGGGGTTGTATAACCAATCAAGAATGATTGCCAAATATCAAACCCACAGTCCATTAGATATGTTTGCATCCTTATGCTCCATAATGTATAGTTTGTTCCTTCAAACAATGGAGCTCTATTTGTATACAAACCTTCTTAATTGTGCATGTGTGCTCCCGAGATCTACCTTTCATTGGTTATATTGTTTCCGAAGGAAACCACTCTATTATAAATTGTTGAGCACACACTTATATTGAGAGGGGGGGTGAATCAATATAAAACATTTTTTTTCTTTTTCAAACATTCATCAACCATAAGAAAATAATCACATGTGAGATCTATTAACTATAGAACATGGAACACGAGATTTACATGGAAAACCTTTCAGGAGAAAACCAAAAAAATTCTATTTATAATTATTTGTATGCACCAAAATACTATAGACATTAATCCCTAGTGGTACAAATCCTGGTAGGAACCTACCTACTCTTACAGATCTTCATAGACACCAATCAACTAGAGACACAAATCCCCATTGTTGAGCACTAACTTAGTAAGAGACACCAATTTATTTTCTTAAGAGGAACCTACCTACTCTTCAATATCTTCATATACACCAATATACTCGAGACACCAATCCCCATCACTAAGCACCAACTTAGTAAGAGACACCAATCCCCATCACTAAGCACCAACTTAGCAAGAGACACCAATATCTTTGTATGAGTTGCAACAAACTTTAATGATTTTGCTTGCTACTTTTTCCTTCATCGGGTCTGCTTTCCACTTTTTCCTTCAACATATATACTCACAGCTTCTACCTTCACCAATTCTTATCACTACTTCTTCCTTTACCACGTTTGACCAAAATTTGAATTTCCAAATTTCAAGGTTTGAACCGTCCTAGGAAACTGATTTCGCAATTCAATTAATACTTTTTTCACACACTAACTTTCTCTCATTGTTTCTCTTTTTATATTTTCTCATAACCCTTCATGAAGGAACATGTCCATTCATTAAATAATTTATTCTCAATACCATGGGAAAATACCCCAAATACCATGGGAAAATATCCCAAACCCATGAGTTTGAAACCACCATTTCACTTTTTACTTTTTCACATGCCCAAACCCATGAGTTTGAAACCACCATTTCACTTTTTACTTTTTCACATGTACCTGTTTTTTAATATAGTTGTAGACTTATATATATATATATATATATATATATATATATTGTAAATGATGTGTGTATTGCAATGTTTTGATATGGCATTAATGAAATCATTAATCCTTTGACATCAATGCCAATAATTCCAACAAATAATAACCACATAAAAATGTGGCATTTCAAAGGAGACTTTACTTTATAAATACATTTCAACCACGTCTCTGAAACTTAATTTTCATACTTCATTAAAGCTTGGTAGCCCAATCAGGCTATATACTTTCCTCTGAATTTGTTGTCAACCGAAACTAGTCAGTTTGGATCTCCCCTAATCCTTATGCGAGCATGTCTTCATTTATGAATTTTTCCCATTCTCATTCCCACACACCCCTATTGATGTTCATATTGGTCATAATCCCAAAAACAACCTCATGAAGAGATAAATATCCCTCTGCATTTTTATAGAGGTGGTACTCCTTTGTTATAATCTAAAATATGTAGTTTCATGTTCTATGAATAATAGGTGAATGTTAAATAGTAAGCCCCAATATATTTTGCTTGAAATAAAATACAAAGATACTATTTAAATATAAAACAATATTCACATAAATAATTATTGAGAGAAGAACCATGAATATTTCAAAGATTGAAATAAAATATATAGAGAGTATTATACAACAATAAAGAAACCATAATATGAAAACAAAACATTCCTCACTATTATACAACAATAAAGAAACCATAATATGAAAACAAAACATTCCTCACATTCATCAAAGCATAATAAAATTTGGTCACAATCATAATACATAAATATAAAGGTACACAATTGTAGAGAACTTTAAGAGTTTTTCATTCATAAAAAAAGTGAATACGATGTCCATTGGATGTAGCTTGGGTGGTTAGGAGGAATGATTACTACCCTCTCCACCCAGGTTCAAATCCTTGGAGTGACATGTTGTGCCATTTGATGTAGTGTATACTCAATATATTCATTTTTGTTTACATATCTAACTAACTAACTTTCAACTTATAACTTTGAATACTCAGTCAAACTATTAAATCTCCTAGCTGATGCATATTTCAACAATTCCAATTTCTTTTTGAATTGCTCCTTTGACATAAGAATGGAATTTAATATAAAATTTGGGTATTCAAATTCTCCAGTTGTTCCATATGGATCCAAATCAATTAATTTTAGATATGACTCTCCCCTTTTGACACTTGTAGTGTCACAATTGACCAATATTTATGTTAAACAATTTGTTCTTTTTATCCAACATGCTTTGAGTTTCTTTATATGAACATGATATGGTAAGTTCTCTTCTTTTATTTTAAACTCACTCATACTTGAGACTTTCAAAGAAAAGGTAGTAATATCCCCTTTATAGAACTCCTCGTCATTTTCTATATCATCTTGTAGGTATTGTCTCAGGTTTGTCATTATTGATCCCAAAGAAATAAAATTATTTTCTAGTTCCCATGTCTCAAGAATTAGAGACATTATTTTCTTAATATTTTCTCCAACATATCTTTTGATAGAAGTGAGTAAACTTGATGTCCCTCTTAATATGGAACTGGATTCTGGTGTTCCATCAATTCTCTTCCATGGATGCATTGTAGAAATTGGGATATAAAACATGGACATGGACATTAGAGCGCTCTCTAATTCTTTAATCATGTCTTTTAGGATGACATTTTCACTTTATATTTCTCCAATTGACATATTCAGTGCTTCACCTATTGCTTCATGGATCTATACAATTCTAGATGGTGGAACTTCATTTAGGTCAAGCTCTGATCTCAACTTTCCTTGAATAATTGTATTTTTTGAATGAATTTTTTCAAATACCAATTTATTTGAAACTTTATCGAATAGGGTAATATGGAAAATTAGTGATTCTTCTTCAAATATAATTCATTCTTGTGTGACCAATTTTGCTATAACTTCTCTACTTTCATGAATCCTTTTTTCTTCATCAGGAAATTCAATGTCCTCAATGTTCATGTCCAAGTCCATATCTTCAAGAACAATTTCATCATCAGGTGTACCCTCATTTCCTCCTTCCTGATTTGTTTGTATTTTTATTTTACTGGTCACTGGAAGCTTGTGGGGTCTTTCTAGACTTCACTTAGGAGGATTTTTTTCACCTCTATCATTGGAATTGTCTATTACATATTTATTTTTTTCTTGAGTTGTAGGTTGAGATTTTTTTTGGGTAGGCCACTTTTTTGTGAGGTGTTGGGAGACCGTGCACTCCTTTCATTTACGAATTTTCCACACTGTCTATGTTGCTCAATGCTGCTAATAATAGTTTCAATATCTTCTTGTTTTCTCTCAATAGGAAGTTCTTAAGGGTTCTGGCTATCACCTTCCTCTTCTCTAAATAATAATGTATTAGAAAATGTGACATTGTAGCCCACATAAATCATGTGTTTCATGAATAGTTAGTTGGGGTTGTACCCTTTGACTTCATATACTACCTTTAAATTAAAATGATTAAATTGAACTGAAAATTTATCGATATTTGTAGTACTTTTCAATGTTATTTCTCCAATTTTCCAAGGCAAAGTGATAAATTGCCTTTTTGTCTTTTCATGAAAGAAATGCGCCCAAAATATTTATTTTTTACAGAATTATACTACAAACATATTATCAGAAACATAATACGAGAGATATGTGGGTCTCTCACAAGAACAATAAATCCTAATGATCGGAAATGCTCCATTGCTTCGAAACTTAAATTTTTATCCAAAAATTATGCTTCTTCTAAAGACAATCTTGATGTATTTGGTCCAAAAAAATATCTTGAAAGAAGAAATAAATGAATTGTGTACTTCATAAAATGATGCATAGCCTTCTTCTTCCATAAGGTGGGGTACCACATCTTCATTGGATCAATTTTACAATTGACTTGTTTGGCTAAATGTAGTCTTTTGAAAACATGCTAGTAAGTAATGGAAAAAATTAGGTATGAGGACATGCAAAATTTCTTATTCTTCCTAAACTTTGATAAATGAAAATATAATTCATTAGATATTATATTTTCCCAATCAAAAACTGCTTTTTCATGAATAGAAAAATACAGTATATATATGATAGTTGTAGATTATTGTCTGGATACCATGGCGAACAGCCATAACATTTATTGATAATGGTTTTTCAATGAACTAGACTAGATAGTTGATATATATTATGGAAGCATTGTTGGGTCTACAAGATACTCTTGAAAAAGATCCAATCCACCATTTCTTGCTCTCAGAAAATATTTTTCTTCATCCCCTTTAAAATTCATTATTGGTTGTAGAATTCTGAGCATTCTTTTGAAGACAAAAGGAGATAAATAAATAGGGAACTCTTCATGAGGCTAGATTATTCTCTGTTACTAATCAAAATATCTATGCACCATGAAATCAATTCTTTAAAATCAAACACTTATGGAACACAGCCTACTTGAGCAATCCTTGACATCCAAATTTGGTTTACATTCCTCTCCAGAGGTGGTAATGACAAATAATACCTGTATTATATTGACCACTAGAATATTTGATGTTCCCATCCAAATGAGTTGATGGTGTCTCCACATAAGTTTTATTTTCTTTTGGTTGTCATACTTTATGGAGTTGGTGAATGTCTTGAGAAGCTCACCATTAATAACAACCTTTTAATATTTAACCCATTTTTTATCTCCATCATGGGGAAATGAATGATTAGCATGGTGAATGGCATGGGAAGTGGAATCAGGATCAAGGGTATATGGAGAAATAAAAAGATCATCGTGGACTCGCAGATCCACATGGAAAACTCAAGAATAATACTAAGTATGAAAAGTGAATTGGGTCATCGAAGTCAGGGATATGAAGTGATAAATGGAAAGGAGTTTCATGGTTTTGTGGGTTTGTGGGGGTGAAGGATATAGTGGATAAGAATCATAACATCCCATAGAGCATGTTAGATTACAATAAATTGGCTAAGTATGGAGAATCGATCAGACGTAGGGGTCACATTGATATACACGTGAATTGGGAAAAAGACTTAGACCCATGATGAGATGTTTAAGAAATAAAATAAGTATGGGTGCAAAAATAATCGCGATGGAATGTGATGGTGTGTTTTGTAGGTCACGAAACTTTGGAATAAGAAAAAGATGTTTTGTGAATCCATGAGAAACATGAAAAATTCTAAGTATGGAAAATGATACACAAGAGAGAGTTTACAAATGACTTAGTACATTTGAGGATCAACAACTGGCTGCAACTGTGGGAAAGTGACCCCCTATGGGTTATTGAGAATCCAAAATATCGATCTTTGGGAAATGGATTATGTGCAAGAAAAGAAAACAAAGGACAAAGACTTTGAAACATATGTGTAGAAAAGAAAGCTATGTACAAACGATGACTAATAATTTTTAAGAGAATAAATTTTTGAGGTGTTTCCCATTGACTAGCAACATCTTCATTGTTCATTTCATGTCCTTCAACATATAATAATTGTTTCCTAGAATGTTTCAATCATATAAGGACCGATCCACAAAGATTCAAATTTTGTATGTAGAGATGGATTTTCGTTTTCCTTATTCCATAACAACAACAATTGTCCCTTTTGAAAATATTTTGTTGATGAACTCTAATCAAAATATATTTTGATGCTCTACTTTATTTGGTTCATTTTTCTTAATGCTTCATTTCATTATTCTTCCAAATGCATTAGTTGATAATATCTTCTTTGTAGAGGAGAAACTTCTTCTATATCTTCACAGTCCACAACATAGGTCAGGGTATTTAACTCCAAATGAATAGGCATTTTTGCTTCATTTCCATGTACTAATGTGTATAGTGATAATCTTGTGTTATCCTTTGGTTTAAGTCTACTAGCCCATAACACATCAATCAACTTCAAATGCTAGTTTTTCGGATTCACAATAATTGTCTTATTAAGAATTTGGATCAATGTATTATTCGTAGACTTAGCCAAGCCATTCCCTTGGGGATAATATTTTGATGATTGAACCATAATAATGCCATACTCCCCACGAAGCTTTGTGAATTTTGAACCTATGAAAATTGATCCATTATCATTTATGATTTTTCCTGGAATTCCAAATCTTGACAAGATATTGTCTTTAAAAAAATTGATGAGTTCTTCAGAATCATCCTTTGTAAGAGCCACTGCATCTTGTCATTTTATGAAATAATCAGTTGCAGTGAGAATTTATGGGTGTCCTCTGTTGTATTTTGGATCAATTGGTCCAATGAAATATAATCCCCACTATGTGAAAGGTTATTCAATCATTATGGGATGCAATAGCATTGTTGCTTTCTTCATTCTCCCTGAATTTTTTTGACATGAGACGAATTTTCTTATCATTGAGTAAGAGTCCTTAAAAATAATGGGCCAATAATAACCTTCTCTCATGATTCTATGTCTATTTGTTGTTGGTACAATTTTTCCTCCAAAAATACCTTCATGAAACTCTTGTAACAATTTCTGAGACTTTGTAGAATCAATACATCTTAAGAGCATTCCATCAAAATTCCTTTGAAACAATACATTAGCAACTAATACATATTGGTTTTCCTTCATTTTTCATGATTTTCTTTCCTTTGAAGACATGCCAATAAGGAATTGACAAGACTTCAAACAAAAGACTATGTTTCTGTACCACTATGATGTTGAAAACATTGACTCTAATGAAATGGATATGTATCCATTTACTGCATCAATTCCTATCAATAACTTGCATAATCCTTGTCCTTTAACTTCTTTTAAAGGCTTAATCTCAATATCATATTCTTGAATCTTGGCCATCCAATTTTCCCACTTTCCTTCTCTAAGTTGTTGGTTAAGAAGAATCTTTACTGGGGAGGTCGAGACATATGCTATGACATGAGATAGTAAAATATGTGTCCTGAAATGTGCTACTTCTTTGACCAAAGAGGGAGCCTTCTTTTCTATCTCTAAATATCTTATTTCATAATCATGTAAAGCATTTCTCATGAAACTGATTGGAAGTTCTTCCCATTTCAAATTACTTTGAGTCAATATGGAAGCAATGGTTTCTTCTATGACAAAATAATATAATATAAAATGTTTATAGAAATTTGGGTTGACAAGGACTAGAGTAGTAGTAATCGCATGCTTGATTCTAGTAAATGTTGCTTGAATTTCCTGAGTCTACTCAAATTTTTGATGTTTTTTTTAGCAATACATTGATTGGACTAACAATTGTTGCATAATCTAGGACAAATCTCCTAACAAAGTTTATCTTGCCAAAGAAAGATTAAACTCTATTTTTTAATGTTGGAGGATTCAAATCATTAATAGCCTTAATTCTTTCTAGATCTATTGTTACCCATGATTTTGGTCATCATGATGATGTATTGATGATGGTCAGGCTCTTCATAAGAACTTTCTCCTAAGAAAAGTTACTTTCTTCTCTTTTATGATACAGTAATATGTCCCTTTCCCATAAAGCTAAGTCCACTTTATTGTATAACGCCTTGATCATATACATAGATTAACTGTTGAATAGATTGTTCTTTCTTCACTTTGGTTGGTTTGTGTTTTCTTGGTCTTGACTGCACGAGAGCACTGGAGTGAAGCGGGAGAAACAAAGACCAAAGGAAGCGATAATATATCCCTTTCTTACTGATTATATTTCCTAAGAGTTTTCCTTCTGATATTTCAAACACATGTTTCTTAGGATTCATATATATACCATATAATATGCACCATTCAAAAACTACTCTTAAGTGATTGATATGCTCTTCTCTTAATTTGGAACGAATAGTCAAATCATCTTGTTAATTATTCATAAACTTTCCAATCAAATATTTAAATGCATGATCCATTTCCCTTTGGAAAGTTTATCCATCATTATTCAAACCAAAAGGAATTCAAGCATAAGCATATGTCTCCCATGGTGTAACAAAATCAATATTTGGTCTATCTTCCTCAGCAACCAACACTTGGTTGTATCCAGAAAAACCATCAAGCATGGACATTAAGGCCAAATCGGTAACTTGTTGAAGCAACATCTCCATTTTTAGGAGTAGATAATGTTCTTTGATTCTTTCTTTGTTTAGATCCATGAAATCGACACAAATTTGACTCTCCCCACTCTTGTTTGCGATTATAATAGGATTTGAGAAAAACTCTGAATGTCTGATTTGAAAACTTAGTCTAGCCTTATTTAACTTTTCCAACTCCAACTCCAACACTGAATGTACTTTAATTTGGGGAATCATCTATATTGAAGAGAGATGCAACAACCACCAGTGAATCAACCTTTTAATTATTATCTCAAGTAATGAAAGAGATATTAAATGAATCCATGAGTTCACATTCTCTTTTTGCATAAATCTTCAATTTTTGTTCTTTGATTCTATACTTTCTCTTGATATGGTTTATGACCAATTATGAGTCCCCAATTACTACCATATTTTCCATTTTCATTTGGAGTGCAACAATCATTCCTTGTATTAGTGCTTCATATTTTTCTTCATTGTTACTACATGGAAATTTTAGTATGATTGCATGGGGATATATACCAGACTGAGGAATTTTGAAAACAATCCATACTCCACTTCCAGATTTTGAATAGGATCCATCAAATGGCATCTTCCAGAAACCCTGGAAATAATATTCTTCCTCTTTCTTTAGAGAATCAACTTATTTTGGACTGAGAACAACATAATTTCCTATTCTTGCATCGATATAATTCTCCATTAATTCATTCTCTTTCTTATTGAATGATTTTGGCTTCCTATATTCTCAAGGAACTCGAACCATTTTTCCATATTTGTTAGGAAACATCATACAACTTTCACGGTTCATAATATATCCTCCAATCAATGAACATCGGTCTCTTCCAAGTACAACTCCATATGTTGGAGGTAAGTATACTACTATAATAGTGAAAATTGTGGTGATGTGAGGGGTTGTAGTTATCGACGCACAAAATTCTTAATATCACCATATGCTGGAACCTTTCTTGAATCAATTGCATATATACTTTCTCTAGTCTCCTAATACTCAGTACATCCATTCCTAATGCTTCCATGACTGGTAGAGGAATGATATTGTTGGTAGATCCACTATCAACCAAACAATTTTGCAATACAACATCATGATTTTTTAAGGTTAAGTAGAGTGGTGGGACTTTACCCCTTGGCCTGACTGATGAAACACTTTGTTATTTCCTGGAATTCATAACAACACCTTCTATTATTGTGTTTGAATCGTCAAGTATCTTTAAAAAAAAAAATTGTTGTTGTGGTATCTTCACCACTTCCATGAAAGGAAAAGTGATTCTGATTTTATCCAAATCATCAGTCACATTATAAGTCATCTTTTGTGGAGTCGTTTCTGGGCTAGAAACTATTTGTTGCTTTTTTTTAATCTACAACATTTGCTTTTGTCTTTTCTTTTTTAGATTCTTCTTATGTTTTGAATTTACTCACTTGTGCTCTTGTTTCGACAACATCCTCTTGTGATATATCAGGATCTTCTTCGTCATAAAAAGTGTAGAAGGATGATGTCCCTTCATCTTCCTATATTGACTCTAATATTTCATCTTGAGTGATGTTTGCCTCTTGATCATCATTCTCAAAACTTTCCTATTTAGTAATTTCTTCCAATATCACAACATTAGGATTTGGCACTCTTGGTGCCATGGGTCTATGCTCCTCATTTATGTCATTTCTATCATTTCTGTCATTTCTTTCATTTATTATTCTTTTCTCCTCATTTCTTTCATTTATTATTCTTTTCTCCTGGATAGGGATTATTTTATTTTGATTTAAGGGGGCAAATTTTTCATCTTTTTTTCAGTCGAGTTATCTCATTTTGCATATGCCTAATGGTTCTTCTCATTTGAGAAATCTCTATTTTTTGTCTCGTCTCTTGTGCAACAGCTAGATCATTTCTAACATTAGGGGGGGCTCCTTGAAGGATTCCTCCACCAATTCCTCGATTTTCAAAATTTATTGAAGTGGATGGTCCTTGATGTGATATAGCAAGGGTACTCATTTGTCTTTGTATTCTCCCAATAATTATTTCAGGGTCAACATTAGTCTCCAACATGAATTCTTCCATATATGTGGCCTTCTGAATAACTCCATCTAAGTCATTTATTTGTGCAGATCTAATGGCATAATTTACATTTTCACACATTGCATTCTTATAACATCCAAAAATAACATGATCATTTGGTCACTTCTCTTGTGGAATTTGATTCAAGGTCTTAAAAAATATCGTATTGAAATCTCTTACTCTTTCTCCATTTTTAAGATGAATTTTAGTAAATTGAGTGAGCAATGTGTGATATGCAATGGGAGGTGCAAACATAGTCATGAACATGTTCTCTAGGTCATTGAATGATATCATTGACTGCACCCAATCAAGGTCTGTAGAAATAATCTCACCATGACATCATCATGCTCAATTAGATGGATATAAACAACTAAAAATTGATTCATGTGTCTCTTTGGATCCATAATCCCATCTCCTGAAAAAACTGGCAAAACTCCTTGAGGGAGGGTCAATAATGTATGTTGTTCTCATAGAAAATTGAGAGGGATTAACCTAACCCTTCTTCTTGGGACTCTTTGTCTTTCTTTTTGATTCTCAGGAATGCCATTTATATCTTCTTTGTCACCCATGATTAGGGTTCTTCTTATTTATGATCTATAACTTTCACCAATTTTAGGAAATTCAAGTTTTCTACTTTTTCTTCTCATTAATAGACCTTTATAAAATTCCAAATTTTCTTGGATTCAAACCCTTCTTCTTTGTCTTAATGGTATCTCCCTTTATTTCTCCTAAGAAAGGGTTTCTCACGATATTTTGAGGTCTTCTCGACTTCTTTCTATTTTTATCACCAAGTCGTACAATTGATGCAGAACACTTGTTTGATTTCTTAGACCATTTTACAACTGTGGTTGATTAGTCACTATTTTGTTCATTAGGATTCTGGTCTGCAAAACCATCCTTTTGTTCTCCCCAGTTGAGTTGCCAAAAATGTTGATGTTCAGATTGGTCACAATCCCAAAAACAACCTCATGAGGATATAAATAATAAATATCCCCTTGTGTTTTTATAGAGGTGGTAATCCTCTGTTATAATCTAAAATATGTAGCTTGATGTTCTATGAATAATAGGGGAATGCTAAATAGTAAGCCCCAATATTTATTGCTTGAAATAAAATACAAAGATAA
>CBVK0101927363.1:0-10228 GCA_900067695.1 Picea abies
ACAGGTTAATCGCAGGTCCTGCACAAATTAACAAACAAAAAAAAAAAGTGAATATGATAGGTGCACTTCAAAAATATTGTGCTCATAAACTCATAGGTTGAGAAATCATTGAAATTACACCCCAAACAATTTCTCTTGGGATTTCAAAAATAAATAGTCTATTTTACAAATAAATAAAAGGATTGCATCTGTCCAAATGGACTAGGATGGAGATCTCGTGGATCATAAAATAAAGTGTAACATGGATGGAACTGAAAGAAGAAAAGGAAACGATCAGAGATCGATTATGGGTTCTTAGAACACTAGAAATACGCAACTGGATTATTTCTGAATGAGAAGTATAAAGAATAGGAGACCATGAAAAATTATCAGTTTACTTATTGTGATGGATTCTCTCTCCTTTATCTTCTAGCTAAGGTGTCTTTTATGTTATCCTTAGCAAGAATTTTGTGACCGGTTGCAACGACCTCTTCTTGATCTAGTTCTATTATTTTAGTTAAAGCATTCTTTAACTATTTTTCAATATAATCTTTCATTTGTGAAATAGTTATTTCCATCCTTACTCTTATGTCAAATAATGAATGTTCCAGATCTCAAAAATCAATTGAAATTTGATGTAGTGTATCCTCAATATATTTATTTTTGTTTACATAGAAAACTAACCAACTTTCAACTTCCAACTCTGAATACTCAGTCAAACTATTAAATCTCTCAACTGATGTAGATTCAACAATTCCAACCTTTTGTTGAATTTCTCCTTTAACATAAGAATGGAATTTGATATAAACTTTGGGTCTTCAAATTCTTTGGTTTTTCCATCGAGATCCAACTCAATTAATTTTAGATATGACTCCCCCTTTTAGACACTTATAGTGTCACAATCAGACAATATTTATTTTAAACACTTTATTAATTTTATCCAACACGCTTTGAGTTGCTTTATACAAATAGGGGATGGTAAGTCCTGTTATTTTCGTTAAAATCACTCATACTTGAAAATTTCATAGAAAAGGTAGTAATATCCCCCTTATAGAACTCCTCATCATTTTCTAGATCAGCTTGCAGTTACTATCTCAGGTTCGTCATTCTTGATCCCAAAGAAATAAAATTATTTTCCAGTTCCCATGTCTCAAGAATTAGAGACATTCTTTTCTTAATAATTTCTCCAACATATATTCTAATAGAAGTGAGTAAACTTGATATCCCTCTTAATATGGAACTAGATTTTGGTGTTCCATCAAGACTCTTCCATGGTCGTAATGTAACAATTTTGCTACCAAATATGGGTAGGGGGATTATAGCACTCTATAATTCTTTAATCTCTCTTTCAGGATGGAATTTTCACTTTCCATTTCTCCAACTGACATATTCAGGGATTCACCCATTTCTTCATGGATCTGTACAATTCTAGCTAGTGGAACTCCATTTAGGTCAAGATACGACCTCAACTTTCCTTAAATATTTTTATTCTTTGAATGATTTTTTTCAAATAACAATTTCTTTGAACCTTTATTGAACAGGGTGCAATGCAAAGTTAGGGATTCTTCTTCAAATTGAACTAGTTTGTGTGTGACCAATTCTTCTATAACTTCTCTATTTTCCTTGATCCTCTATTCTTCATCAAGAAATTCCATGTCCTCAATGTTCACATCCAGGTCCATATCTTCAAGAACAATTTCATATTCAGGAGCACCCTCATTTCCTCCCCGATTTGTTTTTGTTTTTATTTTACTGGTCACTGGAAGCTCATGGTGTCTTTACATAATTCCCTTAGGAGGATTATCGTCTCCTCCATCATCAAAATTGTCTATTGCAGATTTATTTTGTTCTTGAGTTGTAAGAAGAGATTTTTGTTTTGGCAGGTTGTTTTTCTGAGAGTTGTTGGGAGACTGTGTACTCCTTTCATTTACAACTTTTCCACATTTTCTATGTTTCTTAGTGGTTCTAAGAATAGTTTCAATAACTTCTTTTTTTCTCTCAATACGAAGTTCCTGAGGGTTCTAGCTATCGCCTTCATATTCTCCGAATAAGAATGTATTAACAAATGTCACATTGTAGCCCACAAAAATTATGTGTTTCATGAATAGCTAGTTAGGGTCGAACACGTTGGCTTCATCTTCTACCTACAAACTGATCAAATTGAACTAAAAATTCATTGATATTTGTAGTACTTTTCAATTCTATTTCTACAATTTTCCAAGGAAAAGGGATAAATTGCCTTTTTTCTCTTTTCATGAAAGAAATGCACCCAAAAAATATATTGTTTGCATAATTCTACTACAAACATATTATCATACACATAATATGGGAGATATGTGGGTCTTTCATGGGAACAATAAATCCTGATGATATTGAAATGTTCCATTGCTTCGAAACTTCCCTTTTTATCCAAAAATGATGTTGCTTCTAAAGATGGTCTTGATATATTTGGTCCAAAAAATAATATCTTAAAAGAAGAAATAAATGAATTGTTTACTTCATAAAAATGATACATAGCTTTATGATTCCATAAGGTGGGGTACCACATCTGAACTGGATCAATTTTACAATTGACTTGTTTGGCTAAATGCAGTCTTTTGAAAACATGGTAGTAAGTAATGGCAAAGATTAGGTATGAGGAAATGTAAAATTTCTTATTCTTCCTAAAGTTTGATAATTGAAAAGATAATTCATTAGAGATTATCTTTTCCCAATCAAACACTACTTTTTCATGAATAAAAAAATATAGGATATACAAAGCCAGGCGAGGAATGGTAGTTGTAGATTCGTATCCGGATATCGTGGTGAACAAAAATGTTATTTCTCAATAAGGTTTTTTCAATGAACTAACCTAGATAGTTGATATATATTCTAGAAGCATTTCTGATTCTTCAAGATACTCTTGCAAAATCACCAATCCACCATTTTTTGCTCTCAACAAATCTTTTTCTTTATCCCCTTTAAAATTCATTGTTGACTCTAAAAGTCTGAGAATTCTTTTGAAGACGGAAGGAGCTAAAGAAATAGGGGAATCTCCCTAAAGTTGATTTATTCTCAGGTTCTAATCGAACTTGTCTATGCATCATGAAATCAATTCTTTAAAATCAAACACTTCTAGAACACAACCTACTTGAGAAATCCCTAATGACCAAACTTGGTTCACATTCCTCTATGGAGGCGGTAATGACAAATAATAATTTTATGATATTTACCACTAGAATCTTAGATCTTATTGTCTAAATGAGTTGATGGTGTCTCCACAAAATTTTTATTTTCTTCTGGTTGTCATGCTTTATGAGGTTGGTGAATTAGTGTTAAGCTCTTTTCAATACGTTATTACCGAAGTGTGAGAATTTTTATCATAAAATGTTTCGTGACTCTTAGTTCAATGGGTTGTTAATGAAAATTTAATTTAAAATGATGGACGACTATCTCAAGAATATCACCATTAATACATGCCTTTTAATATTTATCCCATTTGTTATCTCCATAAGATTTTCATTAAATGTTCATTGGAGAATGTGATAAGACATTACATATGTTGTCACGGGGAAATGAACGATCAACACGGTGAACAATGAGGGAAGAGGAATCAAGATTGTGTATAGAAGATATGAAATAATCGTATACCCACATACCCACTGTGAAATATTGAAAAATAGACTAAGTATGAGAATGGATCGAATCAATTAGGGTCGGAGGTATATGGAGAAATAATAAGATCATCACATACCTGTGGTGAAAACTCAATAATCAGACTAAATATGAAAATTTAATCGGGTTAGCAGAGTCGGGGATATGAAGTGACACTATGGGTTCGTGGGGGTGAAGGGTATAGTGGATAAGAATCATAACATCCCATGGAGCACAATAGATTACAATAATTTGAATAAGTATGGAGAATCGGTTGGAAGGAGGGGTTTCATTGATATACAAGTGAATTGGGAAAAATCCTTAGATCCGTGATGATATTTTTAAGAAATAAACTAAGTATGGGGGAAAAAATAATGGTGACAGAATGTGATGGTGTGTTTTGGAGGTCATAAAACTTTGGAATAAGAAAAATATGTATTGTAAACCCACAAGAAACATGAAATAATTATAAGTATGGAAAAGGATAACAAGAAAGAGTTTATAAATGAATTAGCACATTTTTGGATCAACAACCCCGCATATTTAATTCTCTAGATGACATCTATCCATGTGGCCACATATTGGTAGCTACTTCATCCACAAATTGTGAGATATGCCAGAATTCATTCTCCCTAAAATGGGAGATAAGTTCCCGAGAAATAAATATATATCTAGTACATCCCATCATTTAATCCTCACCAACACACACTAATGTACCATTCCCCACCTTCCATGCTAGTAAAGAATCAATAACAGGAAAAGTGGAGACAAGGGCCTTCGAGTGTGAAGAACCACCTTTAAATACTTTTACCTATCTTTGAATCTAGTCTATGATGGACACTAGAGCCATACATTTCCTATGAATAATCCAAATCCAAAGAACATCCTTGGTCAATAGGTTCCAAGAAAACTTGGCCACTAATGACTTCCCAAAAGTAAATAAATCGGAATCCCCATGCTCCTTCATTTTTTGGCTTGGAAATAGATTGCCAATTGGCCCAATGTAAACCTTTGTCTTGCTTCCCTACCATAAAAAGATAAAAAAAAATATATCAAATTTTTTTGAACTCCCCCTTAAGAATGTAGGCCAAAGTATGTCAATACATTTTTATCGCCTCCAATATCGATTTAACTAGAATGAGTTTGCCCCATGAGAAAGCCACCTACAAAACCAAATATTTATCCTCTATTTAATACATGTTATTAACCAGCCCCAATATTGTTTTTGATAAGATTTCAGCTTCAAATTAAATCGAAAATACTTTAAACCTTCTTTTATATCAACAAAATTGTTTTGGAATGTGTCCTATAGCACTTGTTCCACTCCTTTGAAAACTCGTTTAAAATAGCAAGTGAAATTCTCTTCACTAACTTCCATACATGTAGCCTTCTAAAATAGATGTAATATGTCAGCAATTGTCCTTCCTTCACTCATAGACCCATTTGTAAATAGAAAAACTTCATCTACAAAAAAAAAAATTACATTAACACTAACATCAAAATTAATCCCTTGTAATCTCTTTGATTCTTTGGCATCCACAATTGCCCTACTCAAAACTTCCACAACTATCATAAATAAATAAGGTGAGAGTGGGAATCCATGTTGAAACCATCTCATCGAATTAAAAAACGATGAGGCGGATCCATTCATAACAACTACATATGAAACTAGCGTGACACACCCATAATCCAGTGAACCACTGGAAGTGACAAAGACAACAAGAATTAGTAGTCTAATGTAGAGCCAATAGGTTCAGTCATTGGCTTTTGAAAGATCAATATTAATAAACAAAGCTAAATAATTTTCAACTTTGATTATGTGTAAACACTCATATGCTTCCCTCACAACATCATGTATCAGTTGACCTTCCAAGAAACCAAATTTATCTAGTGAAATAATAGTTCATAGCTATGGTTTAAGTCGACCAAAAATTATCTTCGCAATAATATTGTACACATAGTTACATAATGATATAGGATGAAAATCTCCAAAATTCTTTGGTTTTTCCATCTTCAATATAATGCAATGAAAGTCAAATTAAAGGAGGGAAAATATTTACCTGTTGTCCTAAATTCTTCCACTACTTGTAATAAATCCTCCCCCAAAAGGTAAAAAAAAAAACAATAAAAAACTCAATTTTCCAACTGTCGATACCAAGGCTTCTGTCATTTTTTAATTTAGACATTACCTCCTCCAATTATTCTAAGGTGACAACTTCAAAAATTCTATTATTATCTTCCTCCATCACTATCCGAGGAAAGTAAGTTCTTAATTTCATAACCTCATCGATATTTACCTCCCCCAGGTCCTTGAAAAATACCTTAAAAGTATTGAACAATAACCTTTGAGAGAGAATTAAACCCTATAAATTGACTTCCATCTAATGACTAGCTCCCAAATTGTATTCATGTTCTTCCTATGGTTAGTATATCTCTGAGAAAAACTCATGTTTTCATCCCCTAGAGCCATCTAGACTGCTCATGTTTTCAACTTCCAGTCCACCTCTCGATCTCTTAATAGTTTCATCCTTATACATTCTATCTTTGGAAGAAATTATAATTCATCGACTGAAAAAACTCTTGAAATATTTATGTCATATAACTGATCTACCTCATCTTCAACTACCTTAAGATGATTGTCTCTTCTTTTGAATCATCAAATGGACCAATCCACCACTTTTCTCTTGACTAACTTCAAAGATTCAACAAACTCATGACTTGGGGAATCCTCTAGGGAAGGATCATAATGTTTCCACTCCAAACTTACTAGACCATTAAACTTTGTCTCCCCCGACCAACTTGAATTGAACTTAAATGGTGCAGGGAGCTTCTCTTCATATCTATCTAATTGAAGGATAACTGGATTATTATATGAACCCCCACTAATAAAAACTCAGGACATATATCTCGCAACTCAGCCTAAAAAGGATTCAACAACCAAAACATTATCCAATCATTTTGAGATGGCCTTTTCCCCTACCATTTTATTCCACCAAGTTTGCTTGAGCTCTAATGGCTCCATGTACACACTTCCAACTCTTTCTAGTTGATGCAAGAAAAAACCAACAAAAGGATCAACCCTAGCACTACTTCCCCAAACTTCATTCATGGACAAGGAAAAATTTAAGTATCCTCCTATAATTGAGAGATTCTCCTGGAACATCCTTGAATTGAAGAATTTTTTCCAGAATACCTATTTATGTAGGAAAGGTCCATACAGATTCACTATTGTAACTTCAAGGTGTAAGTCTTCACGCCGAAGGGATGTGTAGAGTCTGGAAGTCACAGAAAATCTATTGGTTAGTGAGAAAATAGGGCACCAACCCATAATTGATCCTACCAAATGATCATTTGCATCTGTCCATGTAAAATCCCAATTTTTATATAGATCTTAAACTGTCAATAGCAAAACCTCCTTTACACATGGTTTCTCAAATCAACATAACATCCAGTGATTTCCTTTCTAAAGTCCTAAAAAGAACGAATCTCTTATTGGGGTTGGTCATGCCCCTAAAATTGTACGAAAGAATTTTCATTGGAGAACCCATGAAGATGGCTTACGGTCTCTAAGTTCCCTGGTAATGGTCATTTTTTTTACCTTGGATAATTGTCACTAAAACCTTGGAATGAGCATGAAGGATGTGAGAATTGTTGATATTATGGTAGTTGCGGGAGGTACTAACCTCCACGTGTAACCCTGACAAGAATAGAATATTCTAGGAAGAAAGAAGAAACCCTAAACTATTAGACATAACCTTAGAAGACAAGTCAGCTAAAGGAAATATTTAATATTGAGTTTTTAGCCTCCAGAATGAGAATTCGGCCTAGAAAAATAAGGAGGAGTAGTATAAATACAGGACGCCAGAGATCATTTGACAGACACAGCTCGCAACTACAGAAATCTAGTGCGCACTGCAAAAATTCAGTAAGTGTGCAAGGCTAGAGAGTACTTGCAATTACAGCTACTGCAACTAGTATTTTTAGTTTTAGGCTTGGAATTTCTCTTGGTTATGGTTTGGACTTTCTGTATTGTGTGCTAGCTCTAGAGAGAGGTATGCTACATTGATTGGCTATTAGGCCTATGGTTTGATTCCAGAATTATTCTCTGTCAAGGTTAAGGTGCTTGAGGGTGGCTTCGACCTATGGTTGGGTGACAATATTGCTATATTGTCTATGGTTAAATGAGCACACCTATTATTTCTAACAATAGTTTGCAGAATACTTAATTGTAATCCCTTTTTCCAAATAAAATCTAGTTAGTTTAAGGGATGAAAAGTACGATGCATTATCAAAAACTAAAAAATTTAGGACATCAAACCTGGAAATTATAAACTGATTAAGGAAAGAGACCATTTGTTCTTCATTAAATTGCTTAAGAGGAATGGCTTCAGTTCATCATGTAAAATAATTTGTCACAATTATAATATATTTTTGGATCTATGTAGAATTGGGGTTGATTTCTCCAATAATATCTAAGCTCTAGTGCTCAAGTGGACCTTTAACTTCAACAAGTTGTAACATAAACACAAGTTTCCTTTCTTTTGCAACACATGTTTGGCATAGTTTTCTTTTCTTGGCATATGAATAAGCATCTCTGAATAAGGTAGACCAATAATATCCATCCCTTATAATCTTATGAGTAGTTGTTTCTCAACCAAAATGTCATGGGTTGATCCATCATGAAGTTGAGCCAAAACCTTATCTACATCATATTTTTTAAGGCATCTTAGAAACACGTTATAATATTTTTTTCTAAACAGTGCTCCATCAATAAGCTTATACTTGATTGATTTTATACCTAAATATATTCTCTTCTTAGGTTCTAAAGATTCAACAGAGGAACCATGAGTCAAATAGAACTTGATATCATTATACTAAGAAAAATTTGGTGTTGGTATATACAAAACATCATTACTTACCTCAAGTTCATTCTCCCAACCACTCTAATCACTCACCTGGGAATTTTTTGAATCAACCACTATCTTACACAAACATTGTCCTCGTACAATATTTGTTGGTTTGATTTCAAGGTCATATTAATGAAGTGTGGTCATCCAAATTTCTCTTTTATCTCCCAAATCCTTTTAAACCAACAATTTCCTAATCGAAGGATGAGGTACAATGACCTTTGTGTATGACTTTAGAAGATATGAGAGAAAATTTTTCACTTCTTTGAAAACAACATAAGCTTGTTTATCAATATTAGGATAATTCAATTTTACACCTCCTAAACCAGAACTCATGAAAGATATTGGATTTCCAGACCCTTCTACATTTTTTTGAGTCAAAAAAACTGCATAAGACATGTCAGATGCAAAAGTATAAAAAATAAAATCTTTCTCAAAATCTAGACTCATCAAAGAAGGACCTTGAATAATTGCTTATTTAATACTTTTGAAATATTCTCTTTCTTTTTTGTCCCACCTAAATGCAGAGTTATTTTTAGTCATATCTTGTAAAGGCTTAACTATTTCTTCTTACGGAATTAAATTTTCCTCAAAAGGATTGCATGTTTGTTGGCCCTTGGTTATGGAAGAAAGCGAATATTAAGGAAGAAAGGCAGAGTATGAACTGCGTAGAAGGCACATTGACTAATATTGGATCGAAGTGGTCAAAGAAGCAGAAAAGAAGGAGCGAAGTAAGGTAAAACAAGGCGTTGAAAAGGATTGCATGTTTGTTGGCCCTTGGTTATGGAAGAAAGCGAATATTAAGGAAGAAAGGCAGAGTATGAACTGCGTAGAAGGCACATTGACTAATATTGGATCGAAGTGGTCAAAGAAGCAGAAAAGAAGGAGCGAAGTAAGGTAAAACAAGGCGTTGAACGAGAATATCGAGGAAGATAGATTAGCAAGGAAGATGTATCGTGGACAACTCAGCAAGCGGAAAAAGCCACCAATAGATGCTTTGGATCACCGTGCTGGAAAGAAGAAAATACGGGCTGGTGAAGCCCTGAAAACACGGGTCAAGTTGACCTGGGGCTTTAGACACCTAGGGTTTTGGGATCTAGGGTTTTGACACCTAGACATTTGGGAAGGCACAATGACTGAGAATGGGTCGAAGTGGTCAAAGAAGAAGAAAATAAGGAGAGAAGTAAGGGAAAATGAGTCGTTGAACGAGAATATCAAGGAAGACATATCATCAAGAAAATATGGATTGTGGACAACTTAGAAAGTGGAAAAATCCATCAACGAGTGCTTTGGATCACCTCATGGAAAAGAACGAAAGACGGGTTGGAAAAGCCCTGAAATTACGGCTCAAGTGGACCTAGGTTTTTAGACACCTAGGGTTTTGGGATCTAGGGTTTTGACACCTAGACATTTGTCATGTAATGTATAAATAAAGGCCTAGAGGAGCTGGGATGGGTTCTTTCTGAGTTCGTCATTGTGGGTTAAGAGAGTGATTATTGTTGTTGCGTGAGGAGAGTATTATGTTGTGATAATATTCTTGTATTGTACAATCTTTAGCTGGGTGCGAATATCAACCTTGCAGCTGGGTGCACAGGGAGGGGAGAGAAGAAGAGAAAGAGAGAGATATATGCAAGCTAAGTGCACATATAGAGCTATATTTTTTCATATAATATATCAAGAAACACAGTTTTGTGGACATAGCCCTAGGG
>CBVK0101927421.1:0-15607 GCA_900067695.1 Picea abies
TGTGGTTCCTTCTCTTTTCCTTCTTCAAACTCTAGTTCCATGATCTTTCCTTTCATGATATCCAACACTTTATTCTTGGAAAGGATGAGTTCAATCCTTGTATTCCACTCTCTGAAGTTAGAAGCTCCATATAACTTGTTTTCTGACTTCATAGAGCAATTCATGGTTTCTTTGACTTGGTCAACCCTAGATTTGACCAAAAACTCAAACTTGACGTCTTGGCTTGCTGAGAGTACCAGGGGATGTGCTAGGCTAGGGCACACTGTTCTATCCATAAATTAGGTCAATATCTTCACTTAAGGTGCCTCAACAAGAGGGTTAGGGTTTCTTCAACTGCACTTGCTAGTAACCCTAGTGGCAGTGATTTAGTAACTGCTCCTACTATAAACCCTAGTGATAGTTCTTCAACGAGCTTAGTATCCTTATGGATATGCTCCCTTCCAATGGTTAGACTGAATGAAGGAGGTGTGGGCCCATGAACTGTTAGAATATGATGGATTTTTCTCATTTTACTTTAGCATACTTTAGCATTATGCATACTTTAGCATACTTTATGCATACTTTATGCATACTTTAGCATTATGGTCCACACTTATCCATGGGACCATGGTATATGGTTGTACACCCTCATAACAAGCATTGAGGACAACACTTTCATAAGGGGGATGGAATCTAGTGTAGCTAGAGAGGGAATGGGGTGGGTGGAAAATGGCCCATATTGATAATAGTGGAGGCCATTCAATGTAAGGTGTACTAGGTCCACAATGGTATTAAATAAGGCCCACTATGGTAGTTATATATATTATTATGAACATAATAAATGTAAGAGGACTTCTCATAAGGTTTCACTTCTAGAAGTTTTTGCTTCTAGAAGGTTCCTCTTATAGAAGGTTCCTCCTCTAGAATGTTCTTAGGTGGTTGGTAGCACTATATAAAGGGGTTCAAGCAATGTAATGTAATTCAAGAAGAAGAAGAAGAAGAAGTATTTCATTTAGAGAAGAAGCTCATTAGGAGGTTTCCCCCTTGAAGAGGCAAGTGAACATGAGAGGATCCCTTCCATAATAGGAGCTAGTGTATGGTGTTTCCCTACCTCAAGGGTTTTCTATAATCATAACATGTGGTTTTTATATATTCATCTTGGATATTTTTTGGTGATTTTATTTTCATAACTTTGGTACTTAACAGATGGGAAAAGACATCGAAAGGATTGGCACATGTGCAATCATAACTAGACAACTTGGCGATATAGTTGCAAGATATGGCAAAGATGAAGGTCATGTGAAAACATGTTTGGTGTACCACATGCTGTGCTGAGGGGAATTGTAGGGATGAGTTCCCTGTACTTCCAAATTATGTGGCGATGGGTGTGCCAAGTCTATTTCCCTCTTGATAGATGAAATGGTGTGAGATATGTAGATAGTGGGGACATGTACCACACCACTTCCCAAATTTACAAAATTATCAAATGATGAACCATACTTCATTCTGTAAGTTATGTAAATTCATGGGGCATGATGTCAATAAATTCCGATAACTCCATCCGATGAAAGAAAATACCTGCGATACATTTTGAGTATAGGAAGAGAAGAAGGGTGGTGATATTGGTGGTGTTGAAAGAGGCGAATACCAAGGAGGTCCCATAGGCGGTTATGGATGCGGTCATGACCGAGGATATGGTGGAGGGGGAGGCATACCCCCCACTTTTTTCAATTGTGGAGAAATTGGACATGTATCAAGGTTTTGCACAAAATCACACGTGCTTTGTGCATACTGCTACAATCTTAAACATGTCATAGAGTAATGTACCGACTTAGTAAAGAAGTGGGAAGAAAATAAGACACATTTCAATATGGTGCATGCAGAGCCAATAAATAATAAGAATAAATATGAAGAAGGCTATGTTCAGGTAGTAACCCGATGGGGAGATAAGAAAGGAGAATACTTTGAGCATGGTGAGGGATCAGGTCAGAAGCCGAAGGGGAATTTTAGAAATGAAAACAATCTACTCCTAAGTTCAATACTTCCTAGCAAAAGTAGTTCATGTGTGATGCACAAATGAATATTGAAGAAGAACGAGTGCACGAAGAGTTGTAGTGTGCAACACATAGATTTCTTGAGGAGGCTTGGATCTGTGAATAAGTGCAATGGTTGACATAGAGGTCATTGGAAGAGGCCAAGATCCGGGAAAATGTATAGAGGGTGACATAAAGGTCGCTAGAAGAGGCTCATAACCAACAAGAGTTGTAGTGCATGATGCAAAGGACCTTGGAGGAATCTCACGTGTGCGACACAATGGTCATTAGAATATGCTTGTAGATAATATGAGTTATGATTTGATGAGCAGAGAGTGTAGGAAGAGCAATTCCTATAGAATTTAAATCACACAACATGTGCATAAGACCAAGTATGTAATTTCTTATATTGTTTTTTGTTACCTCTCAATGATATGGATGCTACAAAAAAATTGATATAGATGCTAACGACCTACATGAGGGAAAAAAGAGTGGAGGAAACCATATAATCTCCTCTACTAGAAAGAGATATGTTCCAAGTCAGTAAGAAAAAGTGCACGAGGTGTGAATTCAAGATGACAGTGGAGCTTGGTGGCTATGACATGGTTGGATTCATGTTGGATCTAGGTTTTGATGTGAATAATTTACCTAAGAATTCCTAGGAGGTGATGGAAAAACCTAAATTGGTCTAGTCACCCATCCAATTGTGGTTGGATAATCAATACAATATCTACCCCTTAGGCCGACTGGAGCAAGTGGAAGTACATATAGAAGGAGTGCAAACAAAGGCTCACTTTGAGGTCATTGAGATTATGGATGACTCAGATCCATATCCATCCTTGCTGGGTATTGATCGGGCCTCTGACAATAATGAAATACTAAATCTGAAAAAGAGGTAGATGTCCTTTGAAATTGACACCCTGCATGTGGTCTCCCCTCTGGATCCATATGAAGGATATAGATACAATGATCCAATCAATGAGGAGGCATGGATTCTAGTTATTAAAAACATCTATAAGATCACAAGATGCAATGATGATTACATCAACCCCACCGTAGATGGAGAGTTAAGTTGGAGAAGTGTCAAGTCATATGACACAGTTTTGAACATGCCATGGAAAGTGTTGGTGCAATTATATGGTTAATATATTGCAATAATTAATATGTCAATCCAGTTTCATAATCAATAGAGTTGATGCACTATATGTTTCTATAACAAATAAGTTCCTATGTATGATGAGTATATCCTACATAAGAAACACTCCAAAACCAATACTTTGTTTCACAATATTCTAACAATATTCTTCACACAGTTTAAAAACCAGAAAGGAAAATTCATAAACAAAATCTCAATAAGCATGTGATTTAAAGGCTCTTGCTCAGGTAATGAATATGTTCATTTACAAGCTCATGAAAGGGAAAGATGAACTTTGACTCTGTTTCATGTAGAAACTAATGTAACAACAATATGTAGTTAATTCTCTGCACATTCTTAAAAGGAAGATCATTCATAACCTAATCAATCCTAGAAGAAATACATTCTTAAAAGGAAGATCATTCATAACCTAATCAATCCTAGAAGAAATACTAGGTGTAGTGAGATACTCCATTATAGGGTCATGTATGGAGAGAAATGGAGATCTTAATTTTTCCTGTATTTGAAAAATAGAAACAAATGTTAAATAATTCAATCTAACAAATGATTGTCCACACACACACAAGAATAAAAAATATTTACTCAGAAATCTATATTGCACTCAGAAATGCTCACTTAGAATTACCACAAATCTATATCGTGTTTTGTCAAATTCTTTACTGAAACACAACAACAATAAAATTAGATACTACGATCAAAACACATAATTGTTTTATCCACACACAAACCATGATTATAATCACGTAGATAAATACAAGGAAGCATACCTTGGTTGGTTTGGTGGGCCCTTGTCGTACCAAGAAGGTAGATTTAAAAGAAACTTACAGAATGAAGGATTTGATCACACACATAAATTCAATAAGCTGTAATTCATATCATTACTTCAGCAATAGGTGTACAATCAACAGTTTTCTCAGGAATCAAGTCTACAACATAACATTGCTTTATTATGTCTTTGTGTATCTATCATCTACAAGTCCCTGTCTTTTAAAGAGAAACACTCGTTACAACCAAGAGCCGAAGATAACATAAAATACGTGCGTAAATATTAAAATCGTTGATATACTGTTTTTCATGGAAACAAATTTATCCTAATGAAACAAAGTGCACGAGGATAATTTGTACGCGGTCTTCAAAAAACAAAGGATGCTCTAGCCAACAAATTCCTTGGACCCATCGAAAGAAAATTTGTTCAAACACCCAAGCCTGTAGATGCGGAACTAGTACCGGACGTGCACAACTGGAATGAGAAGATTGGTATCGAACGCGCACAGTCAAATAAATTGGTACCAGAATAGTGGAGAAATAGGCATCGAAAGAATTGAGTACCAGATGCACGCAGACATGTACCGGACGAGGAGTTGTGTCATAAACTCTTCTTGAATCAATAAAGGTAATTATAGATCATTTAATATCAATATTTTAATTCCAAATATTAATAAATCACATAAATCACGATCTAAACATAGGTTACCTCATGTGCACACAAGAATGGTTAAAATCTATTTCATTGAAGAAAATAGGAAAATTGTGCATATGTTTGAGCTAAAGTTCGTCAATATAGAGGAAAAGATAAGGTAATTGGAGGCATAAAAAAGGAGACCCAACATTCCTCCATGCCCAATTCATTTCATGTCCTCATGCAAAAATTTCTAAAATGGATCTCAAAATTGCAAAACTAGTGTTGTCTTCCATCCTGCATTAACATTAATTACCTAGTTTTAGGATATCAAAACTTGAAGCCTCATCCTAAAGTTCCCTCTTAATAACTCTTGTGTACTGTATCAACCTCCGAACCTTATTGATCTTGGCAAATACCTCATCATGCTCATCCTGTAACGTTCAGTTATGCTCCTTCAACTGTGCAATTTCTTTCTTGATGTATCTGCCCAAAAATTTATACTCCTCCACTTCTTGCTTCAATTCTTTATTTTGTTTTGTAAGCCTTTAAAATTTCAGTACCAACTGATGTTTGGTCAAAGAACTAACAAGTTCAAGTGTTTATTTCTCATTTACCTCCTCCCTGGCTTCAACTTCATTCCTTCAATCATTCAAAGTCTCTATTACTAACTCCTTAGTTTCACTAATAGTTTCTACATGCATATCTTCTTTCTCTGGTGAAGTAAGAATGTCAACTGGATCCTCTAGAGAAGAAGGAACATGAGGAATTGTCACCTTTTTAGCCATGATCCGAGGGGTTTTGCGTGTTGGACCTGATTCTTAATTGGGTTTTCTAACAAGAATGGAAATTTCTTGTTTTCTTCTTTTTACGCTTAGATATGGGCACTGGAATTTGTTTTTCCTATGCCTTCCTTGTTTTTATTCTAGAGGACTCAGATGTAGGTAGTGGAATTTTTTCTTCCTATGCACTTGTTTTTTTTCTGCTAGAGGACTATGCCATAAAACTCTCTTCATTGATTCTAAGTTTCTTCGTACCTTTAAATCTCAATTCAAGGGTCTTCTCCAATTTTCCAACCTTCTCTTGAGGTAATTCAACAATTAATTCTGGAACACTATCTGCAATTTCTCCTGCATCCCTACCAGACCTCTATTTCTTACTCCTTTTCTCACTAATTTGTGTTTTTCTTTTAGTTGACAGGTTTGGGCAAGGTTTCTTGTCTTTGGATGATCATTTCACCTTAGGTGTAGGTGGTCCTTCTAACACTATTGTTTTTCCCTTATCCAATTTGCTAACAGACTTCAGTGAACTAGGTCCAACAATGTCTACTTCATTTCTTGACTTCTTTCATTTTTTTTACTTCCCCCCTTCTTTCTTCCTAACTCCATACTACATTCTCTCGTCACATTTTTCTCCATAGATTTAGAAACCTCCTCTTGAGCAAACTTTTTTGTGAGGAGTTTCTTCCAACTGCTACCTCATTTTCTCAACTCATGAAAACAAGAAGTTTCATCAACCCATGGTGATAGAGACTCGTTTCATGCTTCTTAGAGGAAAACTTAACCCCTCTCACCATTTTATTCAAACTCATCCAAAGAAATTGGGGAAAATGTATTTGTGGTCCACCCTCAAAATGAAACAAGAACCTTAAATGATAAAGGAAAGTTACAACATACCTCCCTTCACAGGTTATAAACCTATGCAAGTTGACAAGCATCGTCCAATATTCCTCCTTGAACCATCTCTAGGAGATTCCTTTTTTCCAATCTGGGTCCATATGTTCAGGCTTCAAAAAATTTTGACAGAGCCTCTTATCAATGATGATACCTTTGAAATATTTCTCTCCGGTAGAAGGTAAATCTATCGCTTTTTCTATGGTGGCTTCGGTGATCGTTAACTTTAGTTCTCCCAACTGGACACTCTCTTCATCATAAGTCTGGACGAAGGAATGGGAAATTACCTCATGATGTCCTTTGAATATTTCTAGAAAAGGAACCCAACTAGCCCTCTCAAATTTCTCTCTGCATGCTTGATATTCCTCTATCTCTCTGTAAATATGGAACACAGGTTCATGTCTATCAACCCCCATGCCAGCTTGAAAACAGGTCTCAAAATAAGTGTAGGCAACCTATAACATCGACAAGGAAAATCTTCCCACCTAATGAGATAGGAAACTAACGAAGAATCCCCAGATATACACTAGGACATCTGTCAAAATCTAACAGCTCATACGAAGCAGACACAAGCTCGGGAGAACCCAAATCTTGCCAATTCGAGGAGGATAAAATACTTGCGGAGGCTCCTTCATACACAATAAATCGGTAAATGTTATTTGAATTAAATTCAACCCTTATTTGAAAGGGTGTAGAATAAGGAAGACGAGGATCAACAAGGTCATTCCAATCAAAGGAAACCATCCTATGGCTTGGAGGGGGTGTGCTTGAAGCGAGTGTAATTCCCCCTTGTTATGAAAGTACTGAACTAGAAATGCTAAGAACATAATCTTCAGACACATAACTCCCCAAGAGAAGAGTGGGATCATCCGAAGATTCCATCGGCGTAACCACTTTGGTAGACTCAATACTCTTCAAGAGAACAATGTTATCAGCTGAATATTGCATTGGCATGAACACTTTGGTAGAATCGACACTCTCTAAGAGAAGAGAGGGATCAACTGAAGACTGTATCAGCGTGACCACTTTCTCAACCACTAGTTGAATAGGCTAGGAGGCAACATGGTCTGAAAGAACATCACTCCTCAAGATAGGAGTGGGATCAGTCGA
Source organism: Picea abies (assembly GCA_900067695.1). Lineage (NCBI taxonomy): Eukaryota > Viridiplantae > Streptophyta > Pinopsida > Pinales > Pinaceae > Picea > Picea abies. The sequence goes on from CBVK0101927421.1 coordinate 7,351, forward strand.
AGATTGCATCGGCATCACCACTTCATCAACCAAAGGATGAAAATACCGAGAGGAAACCTCAGAAGACTCAGAATCAGAAGATCTTGCAAACAAAGACCAAACCGATAGTCCCACATTCAACCCAGGAATGTACAAAGTGGCCATCAAAGGGGCATAAATGATGTAGGAGCATCATAAGCAAGCGCAAAAGCAGAAGGACAACTGAATATGCACCAACACATATTTTGGAAATATTTTGAATTTGAAAAGATGAGACATTAATGTAATATCTAGAAGGGATATGTTTTCATTTATGGTTTAGAGATTGTAACACGGATCTTGATAATTTCTCTCATCTGTCGGTTGTATGCCATTAAATGTGAGAAATGTAAAGTAGATATAGGCTTTAATTCAATTTGATAGATTAGAGCTGTAGGAGGGATAACTCTAGAAAGCTCCCTCATATGTATTGTATTGGATCATTATTCTCAATTGTAAGAGTAGAGCTATAGAGAAAGAGAGTAAGAGGGAAGAGAATAATAGAGACTGTAGTAGTTGTATAAGTAGATATATGTTTCTATAGAACCCATGTATAGGAACGGTTGAGTTAATATAAGAATGCTTTGACTCAATCTCATGGTGTTGTGATGAATACTATTTTCATCTATTGAATGGTATATTTGTAGTTTTCTTATATGCTCTATTATGCATTTGTTTCAATGTTATGTATGTATATGATTTCATGTTGAATGTATGAAGTCTGTGAGAGGGAGAGTATGAGTTTCAATTGTTTCTCTTCTTGAGAATTCCTGCAAGGAGTGCAGTGGAAGTCCGCAAGGAGTGCATTGACGAGACTCTGAGTTTTACCTTAGAAAAGATCAAGAGAGATACCATTGTTTTTCATACCAGCAGAAGTGAAAGTACTGCACAGAGTCGTGCAAGGTGTGTGCAGGTAGTTGAAGTCTTATACTTCTCCAAATCAGTGAGTGGTTAAAGGATTTTTGTTGCAAGGAATGCATAGAATTGGAGAGTTTAGATAATAAGAGATTATTGTGAAGCTGCGAAGAGTGCGGGCAAGAATTCCCTAGAATCCTTGAGTTTGTAGCAAGAACCAAGCTCGGGAGGGATAGAGACTTCGAAGTGTATGAAGGAAAGATGAGGCTAGAGTTACCTCACATAAATTAAGCTCAGAAGGAGACACCGATTTATTTGTCCAAGAGCATTGAGAACTTGAACAGAAAATTGAAATTCTTAGAGGGAGAACTACCGATTCACCGTAGACCGTTAGATCTAGTGCATCAACAAATAATTTAAGGTCGAGTGTCTTTCAACACTCAAAAGATTAGGAGGAATAGTTATCATTAGATCTGGATCAACAAGAGTCGTTGATCTTGTGGTTTTTAATTTCGGCATTTCGGCAGTCGGAGTGTGGAGAAGGTCGTGACTTGGAGATCTTGAGTTGCGAAATCTCGATATGTGAAATTATGATATAATCTAGATCGTCAGATCGTTGAGGTTTTACGACTATTGATCCATAGCAAGGAAGTCACAAGTTTGGACTTTGGGAGAAAGGACAGGAGTCGCATCATGAAATCACAAGTTGCGAACTCCCAATGTGCTCAGAGGTGGACCCCAGGATGTGAATGAGGTCACATGGATGAGGCATAAGAGAGAAGTTAAGGATACATTAGCCCATTTTGGGGTTTCGGGAGTCAAAGGAGTCAGAGGGACTCACAATACAAATTGCAAGTCACGAAATCAGAAAACACCTTTTCGGGTGAAGGTCATGGTCACATGGAGTGGAGGTTCGTGCCTAGTGCTTGTTCACAAGGTGTAACTTTTAAGAAGGACTTGTGGTTATATGTGTTTGAGATTCCAGCTAGGAATCAAGCCATTTCATCTCAGGGAATAGAAATATCCAAATATTAGGAGGTCAAGCAGAACCTATTGAGGTAGGGGTGTTGCGCCACCATCGAAAGAAAATTCATTCAAACACCCAATCCTATAGATGCATAACTAGTAGTGGGAGTGGACAACTGGAACATGAAGGTTGGTACCGGACATGCACAACCAAATACATTGGTACCATAATAGCACATAAATAGGTACTGGATGAGTTGAGTACCCGATGAACGTTGAAATGGGTACTAGATGAGCACATAAATAGGTACAGAATGAATTGAATACCATATGAATGCCAAAACGGGTACCAGATGAGTAGGAAATGTGTCATAAGATATGAATGAATCAACCAAGGTAATTAGAGAGAATTTAACATCAATTATTCAATTCCAATTATTAATAAATCTCATAAATCATGATTTAAACATAGGTTACCTCATGTATACACAAGAATGGCTAAAAAACATGTCTTTGAAGAAAATAGGCAAATGGTGCATATGTTTGAGGTAAAGTTTGTCAAGATAGAGGAAAAGATGATGTAATTTGAGGAATCAAAGAGGAGACCCAAAATTTCCCCCATGCCCAAGTCATTGCATGTACTCATGCAAACATTTCTAAACTGGTCCTCAAAATTTCATAACTGGTGTTGTCTTCCATCCTGCCTGAACATTAATTGCTTGGTTTTAAGATATCAAAACTTGAAGCCTCATCCTTAAATTCCATATTAATAAATATTGTGTAATTTATTAGTCATAGAAACTTATTGAGCTTGGCATAGACCTCATCATTCTCATCCTATAACCTTTGGTTATGCTCCTTCAACTATGCATTTTCTTTCTTGATGTTTCTATCCCAAAATTTATACTCCTCCACCTCTTGCTTCAATTCTTCATTCTGTTTTGTAAGAATTTAAAATTTCAATACCAAATGATGTTTGGTCAAAGAAATGACAGGTTCATGTGCTTATTTCTCATTTACCTCCTTCCTAGCTTTAAATTCCTTCCTTAAATCCTTCAGAGTCTCTGTTACTAACTCCTCAGTTTCACTAATAGTTGCTACATGCATATCTTCTTCCTCTGGTGAAGTCATAATGTCAAATGGATCCTCTAGAAAAGAATGAACATGAGGAATTGTCACATGTTTAGACATGCTATGAGTGGTTCTACATGATGGAACCGGTGCTTCATCGAGTTTTCTAATAGGAATGGAAATTTCCTCCTCAAACAATCTCATTTTCTCGTTTTAGGCTTAGATATGGGTACTGCAATTTCTTTTTCTATGCCTTTCTTGTTTTTCTGCTAGAGGACTGTGCCATAGCACTCTCTTCATTGATTATAAGTTTCTTCTTACCTTTAACTCTCAATTGAGGGGTCTTCTCCAATTCTCCAACCTTCTCCTGAGGTAATTTAATAATTACTTCTAGAACACTATCTGCAATTTCTCCTGCATCACTACCATACCTCTGTTTCTTCCTCCATTTCTCACTAATTTGGGTTTTTCTTTTATTGGACAGTTTTGGGAAAGGTTTCATGGTTTTGGATGATCGGTTCACCCTAGGTGCAAGAGGTTCTTCTAACACTACTATTTTTCCCTTGTTCGATTTTCTAACAGACTTCGATGAATTAGGGCCAACAATATCTACTTCATTACTTGGCTTATTTAGTTTTTTTTTACTGCTCTCCTTCTTTATGCCTGACTCCTTACTACATTCTTCTGTCACATTTTCTTCCATAGATTTAGAAACCTCCTCTTGAGCAAAGTTTTATGTGAGGAGTTTCTTCCAACTGTTGCCTTGTTTTCTTAACTCATGAACAAGAAGTAGTTTCATCAACCCATGGTGATAAAGACTGGTTTCAGGATTCTTAGAGGCATACTTAACCCCTCTCACCAATTTATTTAAACTCATCCAAATAAAATGGGGAAAATCAATTTTTGGTCCACCCTCAAAATGCAACAACAACCTTAAATGATAAAGGAAAGTTACAACATACCTCCCTTCACAGGTTAAAAACCTATGTAAGATGAAAAGCATCATCCAATATTCCTCCTTGTTCCAGCTCCGAGAGATGCCTTCTGTTCAATTTGGGTCCAAATGTTTAGGCTTCAAAAAATTTTGACTGATCCTCTTATCAATGATGATACCTTTGAAATATTTCTCTCTGGTAGAGGGTAAATCTGTTGCTTCTGCTATGGTGGATTCGATGATTTTTAACTTTAGTTCTCCCAACTGGACACTCTCTCGGTGGATTCGATGATTTTTAACTTTAGTTCTCCCAACTGGACACTCTCTCAATCATAACTCTGGGAGAAGGCATGGGGCATTCCCTCATGATGTCATTTGAATTTTTCTAGAAAAAGAACCCAACCGACCTTCTCAAATTTCTCTCTGCATGCTTGATATTCCTCTGTCTCTCTATAAATATGGAACACAGTTTCATTCCTATCAATTGCCATGCCAACTTGAAAATGGGTCTCAAAATAAGTATAGGAAACAATATTAGGGAGAGGTTTTGGTACTAGAACATAGTAGTGAAAACAGTTTGATGGAGATAGAGTAACTGGATGAATTGATATAAGGAATGAATAGAGTGGAGGTCGTATAGTGTGGAATGGGTAAATAATGCTCATTTGGATGGAGAATCCATCCATAAGAGAATTTATGAATTGAAACAAGAATGCAATGGTAAAATCATTGGAATGATGGAGAGGTAAGGAAAATTCATAAATTATGCCAAGGGATTGCATCCATGGATAATGTGATGATCATATCCAGAAGTAATGTCACATNNNTCACATCCATGGATAATGTGATGATCATATCCAGAAGTAATGTCACATCCCATTCACGTCGATTTTCATAATGATTGCAGGGAATGTGGTCGATTTGACCATAATTCACCATTATGCAATAGTCGATGTCAATGTTTCCACAAGGTAATCATAAGTTTAACATTCACCAAAACAATGGTTTGAATCAATAATTAACAATGTAATGTTATAGAAGGTGGAATAATAAAAAAATTGACATCACATGAACAAGAGTCTTTGACAAGAGATTTTCAAACTGGACCAATCTTTCTCAAGGTATGATTGTTATTTTCCCAATCATATCAAAAATCACTTCGTGAAGAGATTTGAATACATCATAAATGAATTTAAAAACAAGGGAATAAACATGAAGACTTAAGAAGATAATGATAGGGAGATTTAACAACTTAAGGTAACAAAAGTTCATATGAGTAACCATATATTTAGCAGATAAATAATATGACTCTTAATAAAAGGAATAAAATAATGAGCTCATACCTCCATTACCTGAAGTGTGATTTTTCAAACAAGGAAAACATCAATTATAGGAAACGTTTTACCAAAATTCCACCATCAGTACCAGATCACAGGCTTAGTACCAGATCAACACAAAAAATTGTTTTCTCCAGTACCGGATGAACACATGAAGTTTTTCTCCAGTATCAGATGAAGTTTTGATAAGGCACTTGAATGTATAGTCTTCAAAATGGAATATTTTAGGATTATTTTTGTATCTTAGCATGTTTAGAGGGTCAAGCTGGAGTAGGTGATGACACTTAATGATGTTGCATGTGAATTTGTTCTCTTGAAGTATCATGATGGAAAAACTACAAACAACACACTGGTACATTAATGTTGAAATTGCAGCGGAAGTTTCATAAAATGAGGAAAAATAATTCAATGATTGGGATCCAAGATCTATAACAAGAAGGAAACTGTAGCTGGACAGACTCCTATTGAGATGCATAAACCTCCTCTTTTTGGAGCCAGACTAACCACTGCTTATGTTGCCACTTCCATTTTATTGGAAAGGAAAACCTAACTACTATTGTCCCGTGGATTTTTCTCGAGCCAATATAAGTTAATTCTCTCCGTTTTTTTCAATTTTAAGGAGTTTTAAAAACTTAAATAAAACTCCATCTACTATCTCGTGGATTTTTCTCGAGCTCGGGCCTGTTCCTTCTCGCCGGTGTTTTCAATTTTTAGGAGTCTAAGAAACTTAATGAAAACTCCATCTACTGTCCCATGGATTTTTCTCGAGCCCGAGCCAGTTCCTACTCACCGATGTTTTCAATTTTTAGGAGTCTGAAAAACTTACCAGTTCCTACTCACCGATGTTTTCAATTTTTAGGAGTCTGAAAAACTTAAAGAAAACTCCATTAGGTTCTTTTTCCATAAGTAATCTACCAGGGATGGATAAAAAAATAAACTTACACCTGGCAGATGTACTCCTTATTGTTTATCTACATGAGAACACAATTATATTTTTCTCTTGTTAGTAACAACAAAATCACTATCTAGCAACACACCTATATACATATATGTACAAACTTAAATTAAATCACATAGAAAAACTTATAGTGGTGGATCACCAGGAGGAGAGCTCCCCTTGCTTACCAATTTCATTTCATAATTTTGAAGAACATGTTTGATAAAATCCTCTTTAAAAAGAGGTTTATGATAAACTTTAAATTGATGTCCATTTACAATAAAGGAAATATGTTCTTCATCAATAGTTTTTATCTTAACTGAACCATTGTCGTAAACCGTATCTACTTCATAGGGTCCCAACCATCGAGTGGAAAATTTACCCTTGAAATTCTTAAACCTACTGTCATACAATAGGGCCCAATCACTTGGCTGGAAAAACTTCTTCTTGGTGTACTTATCATACCATTTAGTCCTTTGTTCTTGAATGAGTGTATTCCTTTGAAGAGAATCCTGTCTAATTTCATCAAACTCATTCAACTTCAATATCCTCTATTTTTGAGCTTCATATAAGTCCATCCCCCATTGCATAGAAGTCCTCGAGGTTTTTACTTGAAATTCTATGGGAAGCAACACTTGATTCCCATACACCAATTCATAAGGTGTATGGCCCATTGTGTTTCTCCAAGTTGTTCTGTAGGCCAATAAGGCCTCAGGAAACTGATCAACCTAATCTTTATGGTGTAATTGAAGTGTCTAGGTGAGAATAGCCTCTATCACCTTGTTGGTTGATTCCACTTGTCTGTTTTCTTGGGGTTGATAAGGTGAATATTTTCTATGTTTAATATGATATTATTCAGTAATGGCTTTGACCAAATTGGAGGTAAATTGGGTTCCTTGGTCTGTCACTATTTCTCGAGAATTGGAGGTAAATTGGGTTCCTTGGTCTGTCACTATTTCTCGAGGAACACCAAAATGAGTAAATATTTCCTCAAATAGAAAATCAACAACAGATTGTTCATTTGCAGAATACAAATATTTATCCTCTAGCCATTTGGTCACATAATATGTACAGACTAGTGTGTACCTTTTTCTTCGAGAAATAGGGTTAATAGGTCCTAAGTCTAAAGACAATTTTTCAAAAGTTTCAATTACTACCTAATCTTGGAGAGGCATCTCATCAACTGCAGTTGGTTTTCCCATCCTCTAATAATCGTCACAACTGGCCACATACTTCTTTGCATCCTTAAAAATAGTTGGCCAATAGTATACTGACTGTAGTATTTTGTATGTTTTCCTCTTATCAGCAAAATGGCCTCCACATGGACCATCATGGAAGGCTTTGACGATTTCATGCATCTCATCCTCATGTTCACACTTTTTGATCACCAAATCAGGCCTTGTACAATATAAACAATCATCATGCCAACATATAATTTGCACTTAGTTGAATAATTCTCTGTTTTTTTCGAGGGGACATATTTTGAGGTAACTTTCCTATTACAAGATAGTTGGCCACATCTGGATATCAAGGAGTGTAAGTAGAAATAGAAAACATATTTTCATTCGGAAAATTTCCATCCACTGATGCACTATCACCTATATGAATAAGTCTAGATAGGAAATAAACAACAAGATTATCTCTTCCAGGTCTGTTAATGATAGTAATATTGAATTCTTGCAATAATAAAAACCATCTAGTAACTCTAGCATTTTTCACAGGGTTATTCATTAAACACCTAATGTATGAGTGTTCTATGTGTACCAAAACCTCATACCCTATTATGTAGTGTCTAATTTTATTAATGGGATGGATTATTGATAAGAATTATTTTTCAGTGACAGTATAATTTACCTCGGTAGGGGAGAGATTTTTGCTGACAAAGTAGATATAATAAGGAAGTTGGTTTTCTCTTTGTCCTAGAACAACCCCCAAATTTGTATGAGGCATCAATGGAGATATGAAAATGAAGAGATGAGTTTGGCCCTATTAAAACAAGGGCGCTTGAAATATTTTTATTTAAAATTTCAAAAGAAATCTAGAATTGTTCATCCCAATGGAATTCAACCTCTTTTGCCAACAATTTGAATAGTGGGGAAACTAAGTTTGTAAAATTTTGAATGAACCTCCTATAATATC
>CBVK0101927455.1:0-12000 GCA_900067695.1 Picea abies
GCGATTGACTCGTCCTCTTGCCTAGCACTACCTTGCATTACCTTTCCTCGCAGAAAAAATAACTCACTACAGATTCTTCATCATTATTTTTCAGAGGACGACAATCGACATCTTACCGAATCTGGGCCATCCTTATATATCAAATTAATTAATTGGATTGGTGTTTCTTCATGAAAAAGAGTCTCTCCTTTTTCGCTTATACCATGAATTACATGCTGCCAGACGTTTTCTCTATACCATCGGTGACAAGCTGCCGTGTGTTTTATCCATATCACCAGTCAGAGAGTGTCATGGTTATTATTGTCATCAAGACACGACAATGGCGGGCTTCTCATCAGGCTCATCCTCGTTTTCAACGCCGCCTTAGGCGACTCCACGTGCTCTGCGTCCCAGCTTCTCCTATTGCTGAATATACCCATTGATTACAATGTTCTCTTACAATATATGATACATTCAGATTCTGAGCAATGGAAGTCTGAAGATACAACAGCGTGGTGCGTGAGTAGTGGTGAACTCAGAGAAATTTCGTATTTCGATGGCGGCTTTGATGAGCATGGTTTTCGAAGAAAGAATTGGTCCTGCGTCCCATCTCATTGATGAACACCACCNNAGAAAGAATTGGTCCTGCGTCCCATCTCATTGATGAACACCACCTGGCACTGTACCGCCAGACAAATTTCTCCGAGTTTACTGACTTCCAAGGACTGAAAGCAAGGGCATTCCTGGATAACGACGACACATCAAAGCAGAAATTGACGAGGATCACGATGAATTTCTCTTTCAACTATTATTGAATATACGACTCGACGATCGATAAATCATTGCAAATGACAAAAGCAAGCTGGATTATTGTTTCGTTTATTAATTTGTATTAAATTGCAGAATAAGTTGGAGCCACAGATTATCTTGGAGCTAGGTATGAAGGCTAAAATCCAGAGCAGTGATTCCAACCACCCGAAAACAACATTTCATCCACCCGAAAACTACATACCATCCACTTATATTGTAACAACTGTATATGCACCACAAGATAGCCATGCATGCAAAGGCTGCTTCCCTGAGCTCCCCGGGTGGATCAGTTCCCTATATGTGATCATTGCTCCTCATTTTCATCTTGCACATGGCAAGCAGCCTCTTTAAGTTTGAGAAGGCGGCTCAATCCTTGGTTCCCTTCATTTGCTTTTCATCCTCTTCAGTTTTTCATTCTGCATAGAGCATGCGGCCTCTTGAAGGAGAAGATCGTCAATGTAGCTCAAACTTGTTGCATTGCATATTGGGTGGGTTAGCAAACTTTGCAATTTATCTAAGTTTTTTTTTAACTCTTTTCCATAGATGATTAATGGGCTTATTTGAGATCTATAATGACTCAATCATACTCATCATGAGACTCTCTTCACATGGAATTGAATATGCCCCTTAAAATGTCTAAATGTCTCAATGTCACACACCCACAAATTGTAGGATCCAAGTCAACTTGGCGCACCCAAGTCGTTTGACACATGGGGTCGTGTGACACTGTGATGTTTCGTTTCGGTAGCTTGACTAAACTGAAATTATTTCTTCTGGACTATGCCTAACTCAAGACACACCCATACTCTCCCTTGAGCCAATCGTGCCAACTACACTTGTGTTCTTTACTTATACAATTACACAATACCTATACTGAGCCAATTACACAACCAAGAACATGCAACCATTCATACACAAGAGACACAAATATGGTTGGAGAACATGCAACCATTCATACACAAGAGACACAAATATGGTTGGGCGACACAAGATGTGTCTAACACCCGTATAAGACTTTATATACAAATTTTGTTGCAAGGATTTACAAAGAGGAGCTCGCAACTCAATACATAGATATATAAGAATTCAGCTAAGTCACATCTCGACTTGCCTACTTGCTCATACACCCAAGTTTTCCTGTCACAACCTGAGTTTGATTGTCGTAGTCTTCTCTCCATTGCGCGCACCACCTTACCTGACCTTCCCACCTCTCTATGGTGTGCCTTGCCCAAGACACCCAACGAGACACTAAGCCAAGCCTTCGCACTTCGCCTTCATCTTCGTCACCAAGCCTTCGCACTTCGCCTTCATCTTCGTCAAACTTCGTCTCCCCTCTTCCCAAGTCACAGACCTCACTCTCCAACTCGAGTTGTGATGATGAGATGTGTTGCCTCTAGCTCACGCGCCTTGTGTTCTTTATATGGACTCCAATCATCTCCTTTGTGAACTGTTGTGTCCTCTAAGGTGTCGCGCCCCTTTGCGGACCAACACACCCAAACGAACCGTCATGCCCCTTCATAGACTGACGCGCCAATAAACATGTGCGCTCATTGAACCTTCACATCCTTTCGAACTAGTGTGTCCCATGCCACCATGCCCCAACCTCTTTGGTGCACCATTTCCTTGTGCATCTCCTTGAACATGTCGATGTGAATCTTCATGGGTGTGTCAATGGGGTCATCCAACCTCTCCAACACCCCATGCTTCCAAGGGCAGACGAGTCCACTCCTTGGGCACGTGCCCAGGTTTCCTAACCTAAGTCCTCATCCTCTGTTGCAAGGTAAGTGAGGTGTGTGCCCACTTGGGTCCTCACATCACCATTGTTCGTCCAAGGTGCTCCTACCTGCGCCTGTAAGACTTCATTTTCCCAACCGATCGCATGCCCCTTATGTTCTCTTGACCAACTTGCTGTCGAGTCTTCCCAAGGAGCATCCACACTCATTGGGTGTTGCAGAGGGATTTACATACTCCCCCACCTAAATTCATTGTCGTCCTGACAACACCCTAAAAATATACCATCTCCACCTTCTGCTCGAAGTTGTGCCTCCATCACAACCAATCCTCATGGAAACTCCAAGTTTCGTTACGACCCCGGGAAATTGATGTACCAATTTACCCCGATGGGACCCATATTTTGGTGTTTCATCTCCTAGGGTTAGCTTTTTGGATTTTTAGGGTTTCCATTGTTTCTCAATAATATATAGGCCTTCGAGCCTCATTGTAACACTGAGTTCAGAGGCATGTAGCTGCCACATCTCTTCTCAGAGATAAGCTACCAATGCCCTAGCTAGTTTATTTCTATTCTATTTGTAAACAAATTTCAGTTCATTTATATTAATGAAATGAAGTGTTATTTCCACTGCATCTTTGTATTCATGGTTATTTTTTTATTCTGTTGCATTCCTGCATAAATTCAAATCGTCATCCAACCTCTCTAACGCACCCATGCTGCCAGGGGAAGATGGGTCCACGCCTTGGGCATTCTCCCAAGTCGCCCCATCCTTGCACAAACGCAACCCAAGTCCTCATCCTCCATCACAAGTTAAGTGAGGTTCATTCCCCCCTTGGGTTCACACATCACCATCATGTTCCCAAAGTGCTCCTACCTACATCTATAAGACTTCATTTTCCCAATCAATCACATTCCCCTTATGCTCTCTTGACCAACTAGGTGTTGAGTCTTTCCAATGAGCGTCCACACTTAGTGGGTGTTTTAGATGGATTGCATCCTCCCCCACCTAAAGTCATAGTCATCCCGAAAACACCTTCAAAATATACCATCTCCACCTTCTGCTTGAAGTTGTGCCTCCATCACAACCAATCCTCATGGAAACTCCAAGTTTCGTGCCAAATGAAATCCCAAAATTTCTTGTGAAGTGGAAACCCCAAGTTTCCACAAATCAACCCAAATACACTGCTCCCAACTCCAAATGATCTATTTCTCAAGTCAATATGCTCGCTTCATCTAAATCTAAGGATGAAATTCACCCAACTCTGCTGCAATATCTTGTCACGATGTTGTTGCCTTGCCATTATCTAGTTTTGTTGTTGTTGTCGCTAACTTCTACAATTGATTGTTTCCCACTTCTCTTCAAAAAATCGCTTGTGTTGAACTCCTTGCGACTCACTACTGTGATCATACTACAACTCAAGTCCATGCCTATGTGTACTATCAACCCTCACATCTCAAACTGGTTGAGTAGCTAATCCAACCATCACACTCAATTTGTGAGCATGCACATCTCCATGTCCTCATACTACTTTTCTATCTGCAACTACCATCACCCTATCCAACCTAAAATACTAAGGAAAAGTCCTACACCTTTCCCCTAGCTGCCAAGTTGCCTCACTAACCTAACACTCCAATCTACTGTCAAGTTGCCTCTCCACAACCCAACACACCAACTGTTGTCTTCACTGTTCCAAAGTGAGGTTGTCTCACCCAACACACCAACTGTTGTCTTCACTGTTCCAAAGTGAGGTTGTCTCCTAGCTCCAACTCACTAAGGCATGTCCACATGAGTTTGATGCAATTCCCTCCTCCAAAGCACCCCACACCACACTAACTTCTTCATGAAAATGCATATCTCCAAGACTGTGATGACACCTCTTCACAAGGAATCCAAGGCCACGCTGCATGCTTTTTGGTAGCGTGCCAACTCTTAGTCTTCTCAATGAATAGAGTGTACCCAATATCCACCACCAAGGATATTGGTGTACATAGTGTCAGAATCGTGCTCCGTCCGTAAGTACCTCAACACCAACTTGACTTCCTTCAATGTGCATCCCAACTCCTCAATTCATTTTTCACTTAGTTGAAAGTCGTATATCCCCATGGATTTTCTACAAAAGTTCACAATGGATGCAAGGTGTTCATCCTCCATCCTCACTTCTTCTGCATCTGACTCCAAGTCTGGCTAAGTGAATGCCTCCATGCACTACTCCATCTAAAAAATTAGAGTTGTTGTTGAAAGTGAGTCTTCCAATCGATTTTCCTCAACCCCTTCGCAACTATGTTGGCAACAAAGCAACTCAGGTTACATCTCCTATGAGATGACATTGGAAAGTGTTGCAACGGTCAACTTCAAATCATCCTTGCGCTCTTGTTTATAACACTGAAGGCTTCACAACCGACATGTCTTCTTTGAGACACAATTCATTGAAGTCTCCATTGTTGTCAACAATTTTTTTCTCTGGCCCAATCCTCCCAAAGTCACCATGGTTGAACTCACCCCTTGTTGTTGCATCGCGTCGCAAGGTCTGTCCACACTTCCACCAACTCCCTCAATCAACTTGATTACAAACATCCTAGGTATTCATCCAAAATTCCTATTCATTGTCATGGGCATACTTGGAGTTTTGGATTTGTCTAAAAACACCAAGAAACCTGTGCGTAAGAGTGGAATTGCCTTGAAAAATATGAGAAATTCCTTCCCTAAGATCAACACATGATCATCTAATGGAGAAACCATCAAGTCCCAATTTCCAAGCCAACCTCCAACTCTCAAATGTGTAAAGTGAACCACCCAAACTTTTGGTTCCACTGTTGAGTTGACCACCTTGTAGATGGTTGTGTTGCTCTCATACTTACGAAGGAGTGAATTCACAGTCCGCTCACTCACAAAGTTGTAGGTCACGTTGGTGTCCACCAAAGTAGCCACCTTCACCCCACTCATAGTCACATTCACAAAGAAAAGTCATTTTCCTTCACCATGCAAACATTGTCCACAACCTCTATCTTTGAACTCATCTAGACGTCCTGCCAAAGCGTCCACCACTTCCAACATCTCCTTTGAAGGTGCAACATTTTGGAATACTTCCACTGTGTTGGAAATCTTCTCGCCTTCCTACTGCACTTGGTCTTCTTCCAACCATTCCAACTTAGTCTTCATCAGACAGTTTGTTGCGAAGTGGTTTTCATTGCAAATAAAATACTGAACAAGTCTTCCTCTGCGATCAAGCAACTTCTTCCTTGTTGTGATGTCTCCTTTTCCTTAGGCATCCTCCTTGTCGAGCAACCCCAACCTTGGCATATTCCTAGACTTGGCTCCATCCAAAAATTCCCTTGTTTCATCATCGCAAAATTTTAATTGTTCCTCGATCTTGCACATCTTCCTCAATTCTTCCCATGACTGCACCAAGTTTTCATACAAAACCTCCATTCTATTTTTTCATGTCCCGTCATCACAAGATTTCCATCATGCAATCTCAAGAATCCTCTTTGAGCCTTACCGACACTGTGTCAAAATTCTCTCACAATGTCTATCCTATCCTTCCATTCATGCACACCTTCTATCTCTTGGGTTGAGTTGAGCCTTGGATCACATCGTACAAATCTACTTGCGTGTGTCCAATTTTTCCCTACTCAACTCTTCATTTTTTGTTTGAAAAATCGGTTCCTTGGTCACCTACTGCACCAAGACACCTGCATGATACTGCCCCAAATCTTCCATCAAAAGTTTCTTGACGCACCAACTCACCCAACTTCTTCACAACCCTTCACATAACTTGTTGTCACATTTAAATTCGCTCTACTTGTCCAGTGGAGTGTCCAACATGTCGATGAATTGAGCCAACAACCCCAAATTCATTCAAACTTCAACTCTATGATGAACTCTGCGATGAGTTCTACAACGTTCGCCTTGTCCAAGTGCTTCGGTTCACCCATGAACTCTATTCTTGGTCTGCACAAGGTGTGTGCCCAGAAATTTCCCACAAGTTACAACTTTATCCACAACTTGACCTACCAATAAACACTAGCTTGTGCCATAAGATTGATACTAAATGTCCACCAAAGTCTATGACCAAGCTATCTTTGCGATGGACCAATTCGTCTCACTGAACTGTTCACCAAAATTGCTCTGATACCATCTATCAAGGAGGTGACACTGGCAAAGAGCTCACAAATTTGTCTTCAAATTTTTCTCTGATACCATCTATCACAAAGGTGATAGTGGTGAAGAGCTCACCAAACTATCTTCAAATTTTTCTCTCATACCATCTATCATGCACCCACAATCTACCTGGGGATCCATCTCAACTTGGCGCACCCAAGTCACCCGACACCCGAGATCGTGTGGCACTATGACATTTCGTTTCGACAACTTGACCAAACCAAAATTACTTTGCCCAGACTCACCTCACTCAAGATGCACCCATTATCTATCATGACCCAATCGTGCCAACTACAATTGTGTTTATTAATTAAACAATTACATAGTTCTTATACCTAGCTAATTACGCAACCAAGATCTTGTGACCATTCATACACAAGAGACAAAAATATGGTTGGGTGGCACAAGATGTGCCTAACACCCATTCAAGACATTATATACAAATGTTGTTACAATGATTCACAAAGAGGAGATTGCAGCTCAATACATAGATATACAAGAATTCCGCTAAGTCACATCCCAATTTTTCTACTTGCTCATAGACCCAAGTCTCCCCATTGCAACCCGAGTTTGATTGCCGCAGTCTTCTCCCGGTCGTGTGCATTTCCTCACCTGACCTTCGTGCCTCTTTGTCATGCACCCTTCCCAAGACACCCAACAAGACACTAAGACAATCCTCCGCACTTCACCTTCATCTTCGTCAAAATTTGTCTCCCCTTTTCTCGATTCACAAACCTCACTCTTCAACTCGATTTGTGATGATGAGATGTGTTACATCCATCTCATGCACCTCAGTTCTTTATATGGAATCCAACCATCTCCTTTGAGAACCGTCATGTCCTTTGGAGGGTCACGCCCCTCGATGGACCAACGCACCCAAATGAACCAACATGTTCCTTCGCGGACCAAGGCACCCATGAACCCATGCGGTCATGGAACCTTTGTGTCCTTTCAAACCGGTGTGCCCCATGCCAACGCGGCCCAACCTCTTTGGTGTTCCATTTCCTTGTGCATTTCCTTGAAATGATCAACATGATTATTCATGGGTGTGCCGATGGGATCATCTAACCTATCCAATGCACCCATGTTGCTAAGGAAAGATGGGTCCACTCCTTGGGCATGTTCCCAAGTCACCTCGTCCTTTCCTAAAGGCAACCCAAGTCCTCATCCTCCATCACAAGGAAAGTGAGGTGCATGCCCCCTTGGGTTTGCACATCACCATCGTGCACCCAAGGTGCTCCTTACTGTGCCTATAAGAATTTTTTTTCCCAACTAATTGCATGCCCCTTATGTTCTCTTGACCAACTTTCCACTAAGTCTTCCCAAGGGGTGTCCATGCTCGATGGGTGTCGCAGAGGGATTTACACCTATCATTAATGTGTTTGGAATATTCTTGGAATTTTTTTTCCAGTGGTTTTCCTTTAGTTTAACCAGGTTTTTAACACATAAATGTGTGTATTATTTTCCTCAATACTAATATTAGGAAGGAGCGATTAATACAGGTTGTCACAAACTCTTCTAGTGATCTATCCAATTCAATTTGTGTCCAATCCTTGTAGTAGTTGATATCCTTAGTCTATAAATCTACAAATGAAAATTGTAGGGAAACACAAGTACTGCCCATGATACAAAGTTGAAACAAATACATGGAGTGTTATTCATGTCCCTTCTAGTGAGAATAATTGCTTGCCAATCGATCACGACATCATCCAATATGCGAATTTCAATTTGAAAATGATGAAGGAGAAATAGAGACTGTATCATTAATAGAGTCCAAAGAAAAAGTGGAGTGCATGTTTAGGCTGAAGTGGTATCATGTGAGAAATTGAGGAAAATAGGAGGGCTTTGTGGTGTGTCAAAAATTCAATCACCGCCCTTTGGAAAAACTGTGTGAAAGTAGAGGAGCTCTAGGTCTTGAAACATTGATGTCTTTGGCAGAGTTGTTGGCCTATGGGTGGTTTCCACAACTCACAAAGCTTTGAATATTGTTTTTGTGGATGCCATGAGATACTACATTTTTGATTTGTTGAATATTTAATGGCATTCGAGGAGCTTGATGCACGTGACTGTCCTATTGTCCTAAACGACAATGACATGTAAATACTTATTTCTATTTTTAGAAAAATAGTTGTAGATACTTATATTCATTATAAAAATAATGAATATGGTACTTTCATAAATGCTATAAAATACATTACTTGATAAAAATACTTCCCTCTATCATGCATGGAAAGTCATGGAATGCCACAACTTGCAACAATTTTCATTATTTGCTTGGGTGAATTCAGGGAAGGTGAAGGTGTGAGGGGGTTCTTTAGATAAAACCATGGATTTTACATGGAATTCATAGAAAAATAGCATCTACCATGGCTTTTCTCCCACTTGTGTCCATTTTTAGACATCATTTTTCTTCCTTGTTATAAAAAAAAATTGGCAAACCACAACAAGCCTAGCAAATCAAATGTCGAGAAAGTATGTATTCAATAGCCTAGAGTATCTCAGGAGTTTAGAGACATCTTGGAATTAGCATGGAGTTAGGTGATAGATAGTTGAATATAATGGATTCAAGAGCCTAGAGCATCTCATGAGTCTAGTGACACCTTGCACTTAGTTTAAAATTGGGTAATAGATAGTTGCATATAAGGGATATACAATATAAGCATGTGGCACCTTAAAATCAAAGCACAAAATCATGTTGCTTCATTTTTCTATGCATCTTAGAAATGTAGTCTATGGTAACACCATCCTATTTCCACTCAGGAATGGGCAATGGATATAACAATTCAATGGATGTCTATGCTCAACATTTACCCTCTGACATCCCATGCATCTAGCTATATAATCAACCACATCTTTATTCATATCTGGCTGAAAATAATGACTTCTCAATGTTGCAATTGTTTTCTAATACCTTATATGTCTAGCATAAGGCACGTCGTGAATCTCTTTTAGCACTAAATTTCTCAACTCTTGAGAATTAGGAACATATAATTTGTTTTGGTACAAGAGGATTCCTTCCTCTTCCAACGCACAATCTTTACATTTCAACAATTTATTATCTTGTTGTAATCTTCCTTTAACTTGTAGATCGTGTTGATCTGAAATTGCAGCTCTCGTAATTTTGCCTTTTAAATCTAAGTTGTTCATGCTAATGATTGTAGCATGCATCTCACACACCCTCTTATTGAGTGGTTCAACCACTTTGTTTTCTTTACCTTTAACATGATTTATGTCAAAGTCATATTCACTGAGAAATTCCAACCATCTAGCTTGTTTGACATTTAATGTGGGTTGCTCAAATAAATATTTCAGACTACTGTGGTCTGTCCTCAACTCAAATTCTCTACTCATCAAATAATGGTCAACACCAAAGAACATGACTAGGAATGAAGATACCCAATGGAGTTTTTGTCCCAATTCCAAAGAGTTCGGAGTGGAGATGCCAAAATAGGGAAAAATCCACTATTTCAAACCACTTTTTGGGGATTTTTGAGATTTTCAGAGGAGGAAAAGGGACCCCAAATCACAAATCTGAAAAACTTTAGTTACTCAACATTTTGCCTCCATAGTAAGCCACACAACTTTGTCTTGGTGAAGAGTTACCAATTTTTCTCAGTTTGGGAGATAACTATTTTGGCTAAAATTCAACTCCGGGAAAAGTTGAATTTCTCTTTCAACTCTTATTGAATATACGACTCCACGATCGTAAATCATTGAAAATGACAAAAGCAAGTTGGATTCTTTTTTCGTTTATTAATTTGTATTAAATTGCAGAATAAGTTGGAGCCATAGATTATCTTGAAGCCAGCTATGAAGGCTACAATCCAGAGCATTGAGTCCAACCACCCAAAAACTACATTTCATCCACTTGTATACCATTTGAGTTTAATTAGACTGAACCCAAATCTACAAGTTTTATGGGCCCTTCTATATTGTAACTACATCAATTTTAATTTTTAGAAACTTCATTTCATCCAGTTGTTTACACAGAAACCAAACCCAATATACAAGCTTTATTGGTCCTTCTATTATTGCAACTTACATCAATTCTAACTTAGTGTGAAAAATTAAAAAATATTTTCATTTACAACCAGAAATTAAAGAGAGTTAAAGTATATTTTATATTTAAATTGAAGAATATTAAAGTCTCTTTTATAATTTTTAAGATAATTTTAACAATAAACACTAATGACATGTAATATTATATATTTAGGCAGATAGGTTATTTTTAAGACTTTGATAGTCCAAACAATCGAAGTCATGCATCTCTTAGTGTACCTTAATCTTCCATTTGTCAGTACATGTTAACCTCCATCTGCATGTCTGTATAAGAACATCCATCATCAGTTAGCTCATCTTGTGGATCGATAGCCATGCATGCAATGGTTTCTTCCCTTAGCTCGTTGTGTGGACCAGTCCCCTATCGTTGCTCATCATTTTCATATTTCATAGGGAAAACAACCTCTTGAAGTTCGAGAAGGCGTCTCAATCCTTGGTTCCCTTCATTTGTTTTTCATCGTCTTCAGTTTTTCATTCTGCATAGAGCAAGCGGCCTCTTGAAGTTTTACAAGATTGTCAATGTAGGTCAAACGTTTTTTCATTGCATATTGCATGGGTTAGTAAACTTTTCAATTTATCTAAGGTTTTTTTTAATTATATATACTCATCACTAGTACTCTTTGTACATGGAATTGGATATGCACTTCAAAATGTTCCACTGTCACATGTCCATAGTTTTCTTGGGGATCCAAATCAACTTGGCACACCTAAGTTGTCCAACACCTCGGGTTGTGCGGCACTACGAAGTTTTGTTTTTCTAGCTTGACGAAACCAACATTACTTCGTTTGTACTACCCATCACTCAAGACACACCCATACTCTCCCTTGATCCAATCACGTGAACTACAATTGTGTTCTTTACTTAAACAATTACACAGTTATAATATTGAGCCAATTACACAATTGTGTTCTTTACTTAAACAATTACACAGTTATAATATTGAGCCAATTACACAACCAAGAACATGAAACCATTCATACACAAGAAACACAAATATGGTTGGGTGGCACAAGATGTGCTTAACACCCATATAAGATTTTATATACAAATGTTTTTGCAATGATTTACAAAGAGGAGCTCACAACTCAATACATAGATACACAAGAATTCAGCTAAGTCACATATCGACTTACCTACTTGCTCATACACCCAAGTCTTCTGGTCACAACCTGAGTCTGCCTATCACATTATTCTCTCCATCGCACGCACCACCCTGCCTGACCTTCCTACCTCTCCATGGTGTGCCTTTCCCAAGAC
>CBVK0101927520.1:0-10647 GCA_900067695.1 Picea abies
ACATCTGCATAAACACACAAAAAGTTTGTATCAGTATTTTCGACATAAAAGTATTCAAAATCAAAGAACATATAAATACAAAAAGTACAACAAAATCACCTCAGTGATCCCACATCTCACCAGCCAACAGACGCATATTTGGGTTATGAAAGAAGTCCATCCCATGATATGGGAAATCCAGTATAATATAACGGGTCTAACGCCAGACCCCCTCGAAAGTGGGGGTGAAATGATAACCCACCTCGCCACCACCATGGTGAGGCAGCAGCTGCGCTCACCTCATCATCCAAGGATCACGCGACAACAATGTATCCAAAATCACTCTCAGGCATAGAAGAATCACCCTCTCCAAGATAAACGAGATCGACACCGACCCAAACACAACCTCTCCTCTCCAAGCGGAGACACACATGTCCAGTTGTGCTACCATGAAGGCCTACATCACACGCGCCTAGGCATACATCTTCCCCTCCATCGCTCACTCTACTATCTCCATGTGTTCCCCAGAGATGTGTTGGGTCCCCAACAATCCAAAAATGTGTACGATCATCATGCAGAAAACCTCCATCTCCAACGAGTCTATAGAAGATATGTTGATAGACCCATTACTCATCACCATAGTCCCTAAACAATGTCAGTCAACCATTGTTGCTACCATCACCCCTAGTGGAATCCTCGACTACGTAGGTAACTTCGTGCCTCGAAAAGGGAGCCCATTGAATAAGTAGATGTCTATGTAAACTATAATACATACATCATGCCCTCACACCTCAAATAACTGTCTCTCTGACCGCCACATCCTAATGATATACTCTAGTATGGCATCCTGCGAGCAGATTAGTGAGAAATCAAAAAATTGAAATAATTCAGCTCAAGACAAATTCTGTCGAATATGGGGATCATCCCCTAGAACCCTCTCTAAAGTCTCCCAGTCCTGTTCACACCACTGAATCAGCATAGCGTCTGTCCACTTAGCTACCTACACCAAATCCAAAAAAATTGAGTTAGTTTTTCTCACCACGAAAAAACAAAATACTCACCAAAAATCATAATTTACTACACACATGGTTGTACCCCCCACAGTCGTGCACATTTGTGTGAGACTCCAATACACAGTCGCGTAGTTAATGTGTGCCAAATCCAACAACAGGAATGCAAGCCATGTGCAGTTGTACTCTAGAAAGTCACACACATGAGTGTGATTGTTACTTTAATATTTGTGCGCATGTGCATGACTATCCATTTTACAGTCACACTGACCCTAAACCCCCCTCCACGCAGTAATAAACACGATACTCCTGCACATCTGCATGGGGGATATTGAGATAGTCGTGCATTCTATGTGTGGCTTCATCAATATTGCATGTGCATATGTACGTGGGAACTAAGGTTTCTCCTCCGTGGCCCCTCCTACCCAATCATAAAATCGATCGTATGACCCTCTATACAACCCCCACCTTAGCAAAAACATACCTGACCTATGGAGGGGTTTCTGTTGACTTACCTGGATCTCTCACAAGCTTAATCTGGGTCCATAGGCTCTCGTACCACTCAAAAATGTCCACAAGCTCCACTCACATATCTCCACATACACAAGTACAAATGAGGTAGCATTGTGGTCCCCATGCCCATATATATGCCCCTTTTTCCCACTTCCTCATATTTGTTCGAGAGCTCAAGAGCTCCATTTTCTACATTATTCACACCGCTAGGATCCTAACTCTATCACCTTCACCATGGTACCATCAGTTACTCATTTCATCACCAAGACTTGAGGATCCCTTTTTTCACCCCAGGGCTAGGTACACATAATTCTCACACATTTAATTCTTAAATAATTGTCATATGTACTTCAACTTCAGATATGTTTCACATCGAGTATTTGGTTTTTCACATGCAGGTATGGGTCATCATCCTCATTAACACATTCTGTTTGGACTACCCCATGGCCCCTTCATGTATATGATCACAACTAGCATACACTCATGCCCTTTGCAAATAGTTGCATATCCCAGTAATACTCCTTGAAATTTATCCTTAGGATCCCCACACCAAGCTCTGCAGTACCATCACCTCCATTGAATTCAGTTACTATAAATCAATAGCATTCTCTCCACGATGAGTTGTCCCATGTATATTTACCCCTTAGCATATTGACACTCATGTTTTTCTATCCATTAGGCTTTGGAGTCCTGGTAATGTTACACCCTGGAGTAAGACCCTCATAATTCTTCCTCATGATCATGATAACCACCCCATTATGGACTCCCACATCCTAGTTTTGGTTACCTTAAATGCACTTCTACATTATCATTAACCCTCCATATCATCCAACATCAATTTCTCATCTGCAATTTCATTCTCCATCCATCTACCTAGTACAAAAACCTACCCATGGGGCCCCCACCCTCCATCAATTACATTCCCTACTTTCAACCCACATAGCCAAGCCATACCTCACTGGGGAACTTGTTTTTGTACGTGTATTTTCAACCAACCCAATTATTCTTTATTTATTTGTGTAAATCATATTCCAAGTTTCATTAGGTAGCATAGATTTTTTCCATCACAACCAGTGGCATCCTTTTCCTTGGCACACAACAACACATGTCACCCTTGGTTGGGGCATGTCATTTTCATCACTGTCTCTGTAAAGCTATCTCTACCATAGAAAAATATTGACTAGCAGTAACACCCTTGTCCTCAATATCTATATTTTGACCTATCATCCACTCCTTTGCAGTTGTACACATTTAGCATAGTTTACCTAATATTTGGGCATCCCCCTAACACTATATCATCTTTTGCAGTTTCTTCCATCATCCTATTTTCCCCAACCAAGGGAAGTTCTAACATCCCATGTAGTTTGAGCTCCATCCATGTCACGATTTCATCCATATTTCCTCCATACAAATTTACAATCCCTGATATAATTTTGATCAAATCGACCTCAAGAAGCCCTTTGCTTCTTGCAGTCACACGCCCTTCCCTATCAATGGTAGCACAAGTTTCCAGGAAGGTGGAAGTATCTTGGATCTCATTCCCCTATCAATGATCAGTATCAGATGGCACAGAAAGAGTCATTATTTATTTTTGATGTCGTTGATCCCCATAACATTCAACTCTGACAAAGTTTCATGTTACAGTGGGTCTTACTATGCAATCGTTGCAGTTTTTCAATCATCTTCAAAGACCTCTAAATTTTTTAGGCCATCAATACATCTAAGTTATCGAAAACTTACACCAATGTCAATTTATCCACAATTGTTGGGTTCCTTTTGTCACTTGGGTGAGCAAAAAGAGGACCCTTGATTTCTTAGTTGGACTAGCTAAACAACACAGAACAATGGTTAGCAGATTAGTAAACCTACAAACAATGAAACATATATCAATGAAAAAGAAAATGATAAAACAAGAAGCATGAATTAAACAAATATCAACAAGAGATGCAAGTCATTGAACACAAACAGTTGGTATCCAATAGACACTAGTCTTGTTAATTTGAGAACACCAAGAGGAGAAATGTGGGATTTGTGAATCCCTTATTCCTCCTAAGGGAGTGCTCTTGAATCCCTCAATGTAGAGCTTCTACTCTCCTATTCTAACTTGAAAATGGTGAATAAATGCGTGGAAAAGGCTTCCTAAGAGGTGGAAAGGTTTTCCCTTTCCATACTTCCTCAAATTGTTCTTGAGAGAGGAAATGGTTTCTCCAAGAAGATTTGAACAACATAACACTACAATGAACTTCCTCTCCTTTTGCATACAATGATCCTCTATTTATATGAGGATTTCTATATATTTTATAATTAGTTTCAAATGTGAATGGGGAGGTATTTGAAGGTACCTCCCATCCTTTCAATGATCTCAAGGATGAATTTTAGGGCGATTTTTGGGTATGGTCGAGATATACTTCATCCCGGAAGTGGTTGAGGCCCAAAAAAAAGCATCAATGCGTTGTCGTGCACTATGCATTGTGCATAGACCGTGCACTGTGCATGGACCATGCATTGTGCATGTTGTACATTGTGTTAGCCTTCATGGATGTATGTGCATTGTGTTTTTTGAATATGCGTGGAAATTCAGGATCTTTTTTGCATAGTTTTGTGACTATCTCGCCAATTTTGATTTTGATCCTCCTATAATTATTGGTTGTATGTTATATTTGTGTTGATTGTTTCTTCATAGGTTGTTTATATTTGTATGAGAAATTTTTTGGTGATAATAATGAGTTTCGCTTGAGATCCCCGTAGTGAGATTCTCGATTACCTATGCTAGAGAGGCCCTAATAAACAAATGGTGTGGACTAATGGACTAAGTGAAGGGGGAACATTCCTCAGGTCAACCCTGATAAAAGAATGGTACAGTATGATGGAATGAGATCATTGAAGGGGGTACATTCTTTGGGTTAGGTAGGTTGGTGGAAGAGAGCTGGTGGAAATCGAGACAACTGTAGGAGAGTTATAATGGGATATGTATCTATGTTTTTGGTGCAAAGAACCTATGTATTTCTGGTTTTTGGGGCCAGAGTGCCTATGTATTTATTTACCTAGTTTGTTAATATATATAATTACCTTCAAATTATCTTAGTTATTGATAAAATGACCTTCAAATTCTCCTAGTTGTCATGAGGATTCATCCATTTATTATACACGTATACTTATAGGTGGTTCCTAAAATTTTCCCTATACATAAGTAGTAACAATGGTTCCAATCGCCATCATCAATAGCACAAATAACACTACAAGAGTGAACCCGCTAAGCATAGCAACCTAAATCTAAGGAAGAGTTTCCATAACTTTCCCCAACATTATTTCTACTATGCAATATGAAAACTACAAGAAAAATAAAACCTTTCTTGGCTTCTAGATCCCACAAATCCCCTCCCAATCAACCAAAAAAAATTTATTTTACAACTCACTTTAATCCTTACATATTTTCCCCTTTTCTCTTCTTCTACTACTATATTATCTACCATTTTCTCTTCTTCTTCCTAATTTTTAAACTCAACTACATCCTCAACCTTATCTCTAGATAAACTAAAGTTTCTTAGTATGTATAATAGTGATGGATTTATTCTGAGGTTCTTGTTAGTTTTGTTGTTGTGGCGCATTCCAAAAGTAACAAAAATGGCTCCAATCACTGCATTCAACAACAAGAATGACACAATTGAGGTGAACTAGCTAAGGATATCAACCCACATATGAGGCATAGCGTCCATTACTATCCCAAAAGAAATCCCTTCCTTTACCAAGAGAAAAGAAAGAAGGTTTTTTCCTTTACTAAAGAGTAAAGAAAGAAGACATTTTCCTTTATTGAAGAGTAAAGAAATAAATCCTTTCCTTTACCTAATAAATCATAGGAAGAATCAATAGAAGAAGAAACTTTGATTCAAAAATGGGAAAAAACGCATTCACAGAAATATGGGAGAAATCTTAGAGAGAATACATATCAATTGGGAAGGAAGTGGGATATCCAATGGAGGGTAATTGTTTGATTGTTTCCTTTCTTGGCTGGTTGCTTGGCTCTCTCTAAGGGTTTTCCCTTCCTAGTTAGGTAAGTAGGTACATCAAGGAGATCCCTTCCTTCTAGTTGGGTCTATATTTTTGCCTTAAACCTATCTCAATGTGGGAAAGATGGATAGGATGGGAACACTCTAGCTAGTATTAAGATTATTTCCTCATTTAATTAACATATTATTCTTCCATGAGAGAAATAAGAGAGATTGATTAATAATTAATTAAAAAAAATTGTTTTCAATAAATAAATGGCTTAGTGCTATAATAATAATGGGGAAAGTGTTTTCATGGCTTTAAGTGGATTTCTCTTACTTCACATGTCATAGCCTTGGCACTCATATTTTCATGCATCACCATTCTCATTCTAAATTTAGGAGAAGGATTAGATACAAATTGCAAGAAAAATAAAACCTTTCTTGTCTTGGATTCCAAATTCACAACTTCCCTCCTAGTTAACTAAAAAATAAAAATAAAAATAATTGTATAGATTTCTTTAATCCTTACATTCAATACATTCATTCACTAATTATAATAACAATTGTGAGTCATTATATCTCCAAAAACATTGAATAATTATATGGAAATCATACTACATAAGAAGGATGGAGACAATTAGGAAGGGGACTAGAAGGATGGGTGGAAGAAAGAAGGGGGGAGAAAAAGAAAAGAGGTGGTACTAGGGAGAAGAAGTATGATGGAGATAGTCAAAAGGGAGGAAGATATGATGTTAATAAATATGGTGATGAATACAAAGATGATGGTGAAGACAAGAAGGGTGAGGGTGATTGAAAAAAAAATGAAATATATATTACTAGATATGTCATTGAGTATGTCTTATCCATGTATTATCAAGGCCACCAAAATCAAATAAGGTAATATGTGCATTGTGGATTTTATTGCATGGGTGAAAAAAACTTGTTTGTTAAGATAGGTTGTAAGATAAAAAAACAACCAATTTTTATTTGTGGGACAAGCACAAGAGTATTACTATGAAAAAATAAAACAATAAAGCATGCATGCAACTAAATTACAAATTTAACCACAATAATGCCATTTAAATACAAGAAATTGTATGGAAACAACAATACTCATATATCAATCCAACAGAAAATCATAAAATGAGTAAAATCACTTGGGAAGAATGGTTGGATGAAAATGGGCTCCAACACTCTCCTTGGGATGGGTCCTTTTGCTTCTTGAAATCCCTCTCTAATAATGGTGAATGAAGAAGTCTTTTTTCTTTGAGGAAATAATAGAAACAAGAAAGAGGATAATGAATTGTAGAGATGAGAGAGTAAGGTATATTATATCGAATATTATTTCTCCAACATCACCTTAAAATGATTCTCTTCTTCAAATGCTACCCCATGTATTTCATTTATAGGGAAATTTTGAACATCATGAAGAACTAGCTTCAATGTGAAAGGTCTTTATTCAAAATGGGTTCCCAATGCTTGAAAGGGAATTTGGGAGGCCAAATTACTCTTCATTAATAAAATGAAAGTTTGAATTTCTCATGTACATCAATCTAGAGCTACCTGAGTCAGGCCTACAACCTTAAATTCATCGAAGATCTTGCATTCACTAGTGTAGACAAAGTTGTACAGGCTTTAAAGGATATCATGTGCAAGTCGCATGAGTGTCAATGATGGCATGTCACATAAGTTTACAAAAACCCACTTCCAAAGGTTTTTTCCTTTCTCTTTGAGGTGATGTAAAGTAGCCATGAGGTAGTGTTATTATTTTTCATTATTTCCAATTGATGATTCTTCTAAATGATCGCTTGAACGTCTCTTGTGAACAAAATTGAGGTGATAATAGTTATCCCTTGATGTGTGAGGTTAGGATATTCCATATTTTTAAATACATCATTGTTGTATGTTCCACATACTTGTGATTGTAAATACTACTATAGAGAGAGAGAGAGAGAGAGAGAGAGAGAGAGAGAGAGAGAGATTTGACCAAGAATAAAGGACTTCCCGCAAAAAAGTGATGAAACCCTCCTAAAAAACAACCAAACATACCTTTGTGGGTGATCTCTTATAAAAATGAGGAAGGAATTCCCATTCATATGAAATTATAAAATAACATTACAATAGAAGACACATTTTTTTGCGATTATGTCTAAACATTGTGATCCACCTATATCGTAATAACAATGGTAATGACTAGATCATAGTGTTGTAACTAAAAAATTGGTTTTGTGGAAACATTTGTTTCCCATGGGTGCACAAGTAAGTGCAAAGGAATGCTCACTAGGAGGGGCTTGGAGCCTGTAGGGATCCATCTAAAGAGAGCTCCCACTCGAGGGAACTGAAATCCATACAAGACTATGATCTTTAATTGGAACTTGAATATTGCAACTATTGCAATGTAAAACTCACCTCAATGTGATAATGATCAAATGTTGAACATTAGGGGGCCTACTAAATTAGACAACAATAATGACCAACCTCTTTGAGTTCAAGGATTGCAATTTTGAACTCCAATATGAAATTAACATCACTTATACACGCATGCACGCCAACCTTTAATAGTTCTAGAGACACACAACTCAATCTCTTAGCTACATAGAAAATATCAAAGATAAAAAGGTAGTGTTAT
The DNA here is from genome assembly GCA_900067695.1 of Picea abies. Taxonomy (NCBI): domain Eukaryota; kingdom Viridiplantae; phylum Streptophyta; class Pinopsida; order Pinales; family Pinaceae; genus Picea; species Picea abies. The sequence continues at coordinate 8,121 of CBVK0101927520.1, forward strand.
ATGGAGTTCAAGTAAGCATGCATCAGCTCAAAAAGTGGCAAGAAGAGGAGAAATACATGCTAGAATACCTTCCCAATATGAATGAAAGAGAAATTCAATGTGATTTTGTGGCCCTATCAAATTGTCAATCTACAAGTACATCACTAGAAAAGAATATTGTTGCTTCTTTGAATAACTTCAGAGGCTTGCACCTTGCTACGGAAAAAGTGACAAAGATGTTGCATCCCTCCACTCGGAGACATAGGTTCAACTCAACCCATGGAATATATTATTAGAGGCAAGGTAATTACAACTGGAATAACTCCTAGGATCTCTAAGGAGGCCCTTAAAAAACATATTGCAAACCCTTCCAAGGAAATCAAATTTGTTTAATTTTGTCTTTAGTACGCTTAAGAGAGGAGTGGGCCCATGCCTATAGAATTAGTGTCATATGATGTTGATTTTGATCAATTGATATTTAGGTGCATCATACGAATATCTTCTCAACATGAGGTGTGGTCAACCTACTTGGAAGTCAAATCACATGGTTGACTATGACCATAGCAAAAGAAATATTTTTGTTTAGAATATTCTTTTAAAAGGAAAGGAATAAAGAAAGGAAGTTGAAAATTTCATAACTTCCAGGAAATCACAAGAAAATTATGAATTAACCCACACTATAAAGAGTACATGAAGTAGGCGATCGAAAAATTGATTAATTCCTAGTTGATCTTTCCAGCAGAGAAATCCAATTGGATTGATCTAATCATGATAAGGGAAATAAAATAGGTAGAATTTATGTTTTTGTAGACTTCCATGGACTCAATGAGACCTAGGTACATGACCCATTTTTTACATAATTAGTGATGAGGTATGGGAAATAGTTGCAAGGAATAAGACATACACTTTAACAAATATATTTTCAAGCTATCATTAGATACAGATAACCGATGAAGATAAAAAAAATATGACATTTTCTATAGAATGGGGGTTGTACACCTACAACACAATTCCCTTCATACTAAATAATGTACCCACTATATTTTCCAGAGTGGTGGTTTCTACACTCCAAGAATACATTAATAAGTTCTTGGAGGTATTCTTTGATGATTGGATCTTGTAAATTTTATTAAAGGATTAATGGAGCAAGAAATTTTGGAACCAATTTGGGAATCATGTAGGAGAAAACAATGTGACATGTTAGCTAAGGAGTAGTGTGCATAGACGAAAGGAAGGAATTTAGTGCATTTTCAAGGGTTAGTGCACCAGAAAGGAGGAAGAAAGTTAGAGGACGTTAGGCATTTTGGTCCAATTTGTAATGAGCTAAGCCCTAGTGTCAATGTATAAATATGTAAGAGTCGTAGTGTTGTAGTAGCTCTGTAAGTGATGTCTTTGGGTATTTTGGTGTCGTGTTTTAGCTAAGGGGGTACTACATGAGATATGAAGAGCATAGAATGGAATGAGTAGGCGCATATGGGAATGGAAAAGGAAAGTAGTATGAGTCTGAGGGAATACTATAATTGCGTAGTGTGCCTAATTTTCACTGTAATGAATTCTGAATAATAATATGAGAATTTGGTCATTGTGGATGTAAACCTGTTTGGGGTGAACCATGTTAAATATGGTGTTCATGTGTTATGATGTGTTTATTTTTTTTATTATTGAGCGCATTTGATGAATGGTAAAATCAATGGGTGATTAATATGAATATGTTATCTGATGATTCCATGCACATGGTATAAAGAATGAATGTTAAGTAGGATGATTAGAATGAATGCCTCACATTCCTCCATTATTTTGAAAACCTGGTTCCTATCGTCCCCATAGATAACTTGGGTGAGACTTCACCTACTTGCGGATGATGCCAAAAGGGCCAATATCTTAAGGTTTTTGTTGGTGGTTTCATGTTGAACCTCAGGTTTACCCAGTGCATGCCAACAAATTGTTTCGTTTTCGGGACTTGAACCCGGGTCTCTTGGGTGAGAGTTGAGTATCCTCACCAACTAGATTTACATAACCACATTGCATTTGCCAGCAAGAAATTGTCAACTACAGAACATAATTATACTAATACAAAACATAAAGGATTGGAAATCGTGTATGCACTGCAGAAGTTTAGACATTATCTACTTGGTTCATATTTTAAAATGTACACGGATCATTTTTCATTGAGATACTTGGTCAATAAGAAATTGTTGGTGGGGAATATATGAATATGGCTATTACTATTTCAGGAGCATAAATTTGAAGTGATTGTGAAACCATGGAAATTGAACTTGGGACTAGATCATTTGTCGCGCATACTATCGGGGAAAGATCTAGGAAATTTGGATGACAGTCTACCAGATGCACACATATTTGTAGTATAGATGGTTGATGACTATTTTGCATATATAGTCCAATTCTTGAGTACAGGAGTAGCCCCACTTGATTTTACAGTTGCGCAGAAGAGGCACTAGTTGGTAGTGAAGGCATCAAACTATCAACCAATAGTAGGAAACTTGTATAAGTTAGGCAAAGATGGTATTCTACGACGATGTGTATTAGA
>CBVK0101927522.1:3475-16057 GCA_900067695.1 Picea abies
GTTGACAGTATATGTGGTTAGATAGATGATAGAAGACTGGGAGGAAGAATGGAAAACCATAGAACCAAAAAGGATCAGCTAGAAACACAACCACCAGAGAACAATCTAGAAGAAGAACGGGAAGGACAAGGAAATGGTGCAAGAGACACAAAGAAAACAACACCATGCCATGGAGAGAAGAGGAAATAACATGATACGAAAAAATCAGTACATCAACGCAAGAAGAGGAAAGCATTCAAGGAAGTAGCCACCCATTCCCTGATAGAATATGACCTAGAAAAAATAGGAGATGAAGTAAAGGAAGTGAAGGATGAAGAGTTTCAGCACACGATGCAAAAATAAGAGGATATACACATGTATTTGCAAGACCAAATAGCTTCATTGCGTCAGATTTTGGAAGAAACCAAGATAGCACCGAACAAAGGACGAACGAAGAACAGATGGAGAGTATAGTGAAGATTACAAAAGTAAGATTGGTGGCCTCTCACCCATCAAACATATCAATAGAGCACCAAATGATAAATATTTCACCAGGGGCTATAGAGTTCCCCTCGACCAAGATGCAAGATCAAGCACAATAATTAAGTCATATTGACTTAGTCTTGTCACAGTTGTCAATGAATATATTAAAGGGTTTGTATAGAAGTGTTACATAGGAGATAAATTTACGTGCAATGTCAATGATGATGGAGTTTACCAAAGTGACAAATGATAAGGCAGCAATGCAGATATAATACAACAAAGTTATGATGGAGTGGGATGAGGTCGAACAGAAAGAAGAAAGGCTACAACAGGAAATCTAGAAGGTTTATAGCGACATTCCAGAGGTCTTGATGGAAGTAGAAGCTCCATTAAAATATCAAGTGTCAAATATTAGTGAAGCCATTTAGGGCTTCCGCGCAAAGATATTATACTTAGAAGCATGCACTACGCCAAGCACTTTGCCTAAGGAAATGGAGTAAAGGGAGAAGACGGAGACAAAAAAAATGGAAAGTGTCAAGAATTTAGAGGAGGAGTGTGCCAAGTTGTATGAAGAAAGAAAACAAGTATGGACTCACCTAATAGAAGATGCAAAGTTGCAAGGAATAGAGCATAAGTTACAGGTTGCGTAGTGGAAGGTGCAAAAGTTTAAACATGTGATGAGTAATCTGCCACCAAAAAAAACATGGTTGCAATCACATAGAATAAGAATTTTTACATAGACATAAACCAAATGAAATAATAACAGCAGGCTCATGCATAGTATATTGAGATGTTGCAGGAGGAAGCGTTCTGGGTAACATAGAAACTTGCAACTAGGCAAGGCATAGTGAAGAAGGCAGTACAAAAAAGTGCAAAGAAGTTGAAGACCCACATTACTATAGAGACATCAGAGGGAATTTTGCAATAGGAACAAAATGTAAAGGAAAACGACATGACTACAAGATAAATGTTCCAGAAGTTCATTGTGACATGGAAGAAGGCCTGAAGTGGCTCCGGACGAGCCACGGGTGAGTGTTGGGGGCCTATTGGAGAAGGATATTTTGGGACCAATTTGGGAATCACCTAGCAGAAAACCACGTGACAATTAGGATGAGGAGCAGTGCGCACAGAAGAAATGAAGGAAGTTAGCACATTTTTTAGGGGTTAGCGCGTGTGAAAGGTGGAAGACAATTAGAGCCCATTAGGCATTTTGGTCCAATTTGTAACGGGATAATCCCTAATGTCAATGTATAAATATGTAAGAGTCGTAGTGTTGTAGTACCTCTTGAAGTTATGTTTTTGGGTATTTTGGTGTCAGTTGTGAGTTAAGTGGGTAGTATGTGAGATATGAAGAGCATAGAAGGGAATGAGTAGGCACATAGGGGAACGCCCAGGGAAAGTAACATAAGTATGAGGGAATATTGTAATTTCATAGTGTGCCTACTCTACATTGTAATGAATTCTGAAAAATAATACGAGAAGCTAGGTGTTGTGGACGTATCCCAGTTTGGGGTGAACCACATTATATATGGTGTTCATGTGTTCTAATGTGTTTATTTTTCTGATTATTGCGTTCATTTGATGAATGGTATAATGAATTGGTGATTAATATGAATATGTTATCTAACGATTCCATGCACATGGTATAAAGAATGAATGTTAAGTAGGATGGTTGGAATGAATGCCTCACATTCTTCCATGACGTTCTAATGTGTTTATTTTTCTGATTATTGCGTTCATTTGATGAATGGTATAATGAATTGGTGATTAATATGAATATGTTATCTAACGATTCCATGCACATGGTATAAAGAATGAATGTTAAGTAGGATGGTTGGAATGAATGCCTCACATTCTTCCATGACTGTGGAAACATGGTTTTTGTAGTCCCCATAGATACCTCGGGTGAGACTTCATTTGCTTGCGAGTGATGCCAAAAGGGTCGGTATCTTAAGGGTTTTGTTGGTAGTTTCATGTTGAACATTGAGTCTTCCCACTATGCACCAACAAGGATCATGCTGAAAAGCTCATCTTAATGCTAGATAGGTGTTGGAAGATGTAGTTGTCATTGATCATTAAGAACTGCATCCTATATACCCTTTTGGAATTATATTGGGTCATATTGTATGAAAATAAGGGTTGTTGGTTGATCCTACAAATATCTCAATATTTTTAAATTCACTTGCACCTAGGAATGTATGGATGTTGTGGTCTATAGAATAAGACACAAGGTACTACCACAAATTTAACAGGGCGTATCTTATGTTAATATTTAATATGGAAGAGTTACTATGGAAAGGAGTCCCATTTGTATAGACAAAATCCTAAGATGTAAGGTTTTTAAAGTTAAAACATAGGATCATAATAGGTCCAATTTGGGTAGGTATTTTCATGTATTGTGTTGGCACCCAAAGTTTTGGGTCCAGGTTCTTGCACGCACACAAATGAAGTTGTGTGCACTCATTCCATAGTTTTTCATGCACCTAAGGCACAAATGAAGTTGTGTGCACTCATTCCATAGTTTTTCATGCACCTAAGGAAATCTGCAAAGAACACCATAATACGCGCATCATATCGGGTTTTGTCAGTAGCACGCCAAGTATAAAGAATACCAAGTGCTCATCGATCTGAGTTTTTTTCAGTTGCGCTGGAATCCAAGAAGATGTCCACCAAAATCAAGAAAGGAATCATCAGGAAATATAATTTAATTATTATTGACAGCAACATATGAAGATGTGGGGTGGCTAGAAGATGATTTGGTCAGGAAGTTAATATTTCCCCCAATGCAAAGAATCTACGTGGAGAGCTGGAAAGCACTAGAATTGTGCGATGTAGTTGGATCAAACAAGCGAGTGGAGAAGAGAATAAAGAGATATAACTCCCCAACAACAGATATGAAAGAGATTTCTAAGCTCAAAATGAGATCTAGTTGGTTTATTAGTCGAGTGATTGGCCATCTGACTAGTCGGAGAGTTTTGAGTTAGTTTAGCTACCAGTATTGAGCTCACTCTGAGCCTGTTGTAACCTTGTGATGTTTTTGAATATATTCCTATGCCTTTGATAAGTCTGAGTCCTAGTGCAAGGCGCATGGTACATTCTATTGTATTTCCACTATTTTATATAGTAATGATATGAACTTTTGTGGTTTTCATAGGCAATTGTTCAATGCACTGTATATCTATGATGTGATGGAATACTTACAATAATAAAGCTATGGCATTTTTTATCTAATATTTGTTTTTTATGAATGAGTTGAATATGTGTGTGTATATTTTTAATTCTCAGTCGTAAATAGATTACCATACCTAAGTTACATGCATGCCAATTGCAGTAATGTTTCATATGTTTAATATGTCATCCCTGTCACAAGAACTTATGGTCTTTTTGATCCTCTTTGCATCTTGGGTGGGACCTTCCTTGACCTTGGTCGAGGATTGATATGGTAGTGCTTTGGGGTTTTATTGGACAGCTTTAGATGAACCTTGGGTCTAAAAATCCCCATCATTAAGAAGGAAAGTATGCACACAAGCGTGGCCCAAAGGAGAACCCAAAAAATGGTTATGTTTCAAGGACCTGAAGTCCTTTTGAGATTGATGGAGGAAAAGAAAAATGAGTTGACATCCTTCTAAGGAGGAGATTCAAGACTAGATAGAAGAAAAAGAAGACAAGTTTTTCCTATGAGATACGAAAGGGTTGCAGGTGAATGTGAAAGAGTGGAAAGGAAAATATATTTATTCGGACATGCATGAGCTTTTCTTCGTGGAATTTCCATGTTTTTTGCATGAATGGTTAAAGAGATGAATTGAACTCAACTCGGTTGTGTTACATTTGGATCCAATAATTTGGGATCAATCCAAGCTTGATAGCTTGAAGATTCTAGACAACAAGTGGACTCCGGCTGTTGTTTTTTGGTTTTCTCAAGTGAAGGAAGGCTACATTGTTAAATTGGCTATATAATATAGTGATTCTTTTAGCGAGGTTGAATTAAAGTTAGAATAAGGTCCAAGGAAGTATATGCTAGAAGAAATTCCACATTGGATCAAGATGTTGTTTGTGGAGAGAAGAATGATGTGCATGGATCCTGATAGAATGGATGAGTGAACCTCCTAGCGCTAGGGGGTTTGGAAAAGGTGGGGGGAAAAGAGCCAGAAGATGGATCCATTGAGGAATATCCAAGAATTTTTTGAGATGAGGTGAGGATTGGAATGGATCAAGAAGAGTAGATGAGAAAAAGAGTCGAGAGATATGCAAGAAAAGATGAGCTGAGAGAGAAATTTTAGCAGAGTAGAGAGGAGTTAGATAAGGGTGTGCAGCAAGGTGTTGGGCCAAGAATGAAGTGGAAAATCACACTAGGAAGTGGTGTGGGAGAGGATGTTGTGCCATAGTGGAGAAAAGGAAAGGACATTCCTACTAAGATTCTTGGCATTGAAGATACTAGTAGTGATAATAGTGGTAGTGAGGGCCTTGGTGAGGAAGATCATAGCCTTTGGATGTTGCGGTATTCCACAACCTTAAAGAGAAGAGAGCGCACATGTTTGGTGTGCAAACACAAATTTTTGGTGCGCCAATAGAATCGGAGGAGGAAGCGTCGCACAATTACGCACTAACAACAAGAGAATTTGTCATGGGGTATAGTGAGGCACCAATCAGAAGAGAATTTGGCACTCGGCATAGTGGTAGCGCGCTGAGTAGAAGAGAGGATGGCACATGGAGAATTCATGTGTTGAGTGGAGAGAATGATTCTACACAAGGTTGTGGTTCGCATATCGAATCAGGATTTGATTTGGGTAGTGGCAGTGCATGTATCATCCCTAAAGTAGGACTGCAAATGTGTGGTGTGCAGTTATGTTAGGAAGAGAGGGTGCAGATTGTTGGTGCACTAGAAGAAAAGGAAGATGGAGGCTCCCCTAGTGGTGGGGGAGATGAGTTGATATTTTTGGATGGTTTTGTGTGGCTGCAAGTAGATATCTCTTTGGGTCACCTCGATAATTTTAATAAGAATATGGTCTTATCACCCCTTTGTACCACCCCCTTGCACATTTTTATTCAATAAGAAAACACACTAGTTATTGAAGAGATTGCAGTTGAAGAAGAGAAGAGGAAGAAATAAGTGACGAGACAAATGAAGAAGGTGAAGTCAAAAATACTTTACCCCAATCGAAAGTGGTGTGGAAATATCTAGACAATAGCATTCAGAGAAGAGGAACTATCCCTATTTGAATATGGGAAATCAAGATAATACACTAAGGTTGCTCATGTTCCATGGAATGGGTAAGGACGGTGCATAGAAACATTGGTTCACCTAAAGATGATGTTCAAGGATAGATCTTTGAAGTGGTACATGAAATACAAGGCTACCGTGTCAGTGGGACAGACGAGGTCCCTGGTTGAGATCAAGAAAGATCTACTTCAGGAGTTTCAAAATTTGAATTCAGAATCCAATTGCATTATGGAAATCAAGGAGATCAAGCAGAAATAAGGAGCAACCATATTGGATTATGAAAAGTGGTTCAAAATATTTTTGGATAGGATGACGTTCTATATCCAGGATGTGCAACATAGAGAGTTGTTTATTGTGGGGTTTCTTCCACATATCTGAGACCTTCTCACCTAGAAAAAGGTGACAACTTAGGTCGAGGCAGTTGAGATCACAATGTGATTGGAAGTTACACTTGGAGGCGCAGAGACATCGATTGGGTTGGAACAATCTCATTTGCAACTAGCCAACCTAACAATATAGCTGCAAGATATGTCCTACACTAAAGTCATGCGTGAGCACAGATGGTGTAATACATGTCGTTCAAAGGGGCATCGACGAGATGAGTGCCTAGTCCTTGAAAGTTATGTGGATATAGGTTCATCGAGTCCATTTCCATATGGACAATTAGAATGGTGTGAATTTTTCAAAGAGTGGGGCCATGTTCCACCCCACTGTCCCACATTATACAAGTATCAAATAATGAATCACACCCCATTCTACGAATTTTGTAAATCTATAGGCCATAATGTCACTAGTTGTCGCTCCCTCTTGTTAATGCAAGATAACACCCGGGATGCACTTTGAGTACAAGAGGATAAAAAGGGTTGTGAGTGAAATGACACCATAGAGGAATATATCAAGGAGAACCCTGAGGTGGATATGGGATTGGTTGGAGTAGAAAATATGGTGGAGGAGGCGATAGACCCCCACATGCTTCAATTGCGGTGAGATTGGTCATGCCACACAATTTTTCACTAAGCCATGCATGCTATGTGCATATTTTTATACTCCTGAGCATGTAACTGAGGACTATCCCTACTTCTTGAAGATGTAGGAGGAAAATAAAACCAATTGTAACATGATGCATGTTGAGTCACGAAAAAAAAAGAATAAGAACGAGGAAGCAGACGTCCAGGTTTTAACCTGCGAAGGGGAAAAGACAGTGGGGAAATTCGAGAATGGTAAAGTCTCAGGTCAATACCCAAAAGGAAAGATCAAGAAGGCACCCCATCCCCCTCCTAATTTTTATGCTACTCAATAGAATCCATTTATGTGTGAGGTGAAAAGAGCACTTGAACAAGAAAGAGTGCGTGAGGAGCTACAACACATGACTCAAAGGTCTCTTGAAGAGGCATGGATCTAAGAGGAACTGCAGAGGGGGATATGAAGTTTGTTGGAATAAGCATGAATTTGTGAGGAGGTTTAGTGGGGAACACATAGGTTGCTAGAAGAAGCTTATGTGCACAAATAATTACAATGTTGGACACAGAGATATTTGGAGGAGGCTTGCGTGCATAAGGAAATACAGTGCACAACCCAAAGATCGATAGAAGAAGAAAGCAAACATACTAGGTTGCAACGTGTTGAGAAAAAGGATTATGAGGAATAGTGTCAGGTGGAGTTGCAATGCGTAGCGCGCACACAATCTGTGTGCGAATTACATCATATGTTAGAAGCTAAAGATAAATTTAATACCTTCTTACGCTATTGTTTGTGCTTTCTTAAATATCAAAAATTTTCAAGTAAGTTGACCAAGATGTTAACTTCCTACATGAAATAACAAGGAGAGGAGACCATCATATCATCTTCACTACAGGAAAGGGATGTATGCAAGGTCAGCAAGAAAAAGTGCATTGGTCGAGAGTTCAAGATGATAGTAGAGCTTGATGGGTACGATATGGTTGAAGTCATGTTGGATCTAGGATCCGATGTGAACATTTTACCCAAGAAGTATTGGGAAGTGATGGGTAAGCCTAAGTTGGTTTGGTCGCTCATCCATCTTTGGTTATCCAATCAATAAAATGACTATCCCATAGGTCAGCTAGAGAAATTATAAGTGAACATCGAATGAGTCAAAACAAAGGATGACTTTGAAGTCATTGATATCATGGATGAGTTTGATCCCTATCCTGCATTGCTGGGAATTGACTTGGCCTTTGACAATAATGTGATGTTAAACCTAAAGAAAAGGTCGATGTTCTTTGAATTTGACACCCTGCGCATGGTCACACCACTATACCCATATGAGGGTGACCGCTACAATGAGCCCATATATGAGGATGCAGGGAGGACTATATCAACCCCACTATAGATGAAGAATTGATCTTGAGAAGTGTCAAATATTATGACATAGATTCTTAAGATTCCCTAGATAGATGGTGGAATAAGCTTTATGAGGTATCAACAAGGAGTTGTGCATGTTGGGTTGTTATATTATTTCTTGTGAAATTCTAGGTGAAGTGGATTGAATGACATTCAAAGTCAAAGGAATCAACAACAAGTTGAAGGTTGAGGTGATTTGACCATGAAAAGTCGAAGTCGAAGACATCGATAGCAAGTCAAAGGTCGAGGTGGTTTGACTGGGTAAATTCAAATTTGAAGACATTGAAAGAAATTTTAAGAGTTCAATCGACAATAGGTCAATAGGTGGGAATGTGGCAACCAACTGATGGTTGATTGGTATTCGACTGGTAAACTGACTGGTAATCGACTGTAACAGAATCCTAAGATTCACGAGATTTGTATCCAATGATCTATGTGGATATGCAACCATATTTCGGCACCTTTTATTTAGGGTTTTTCCTATTGTAAATCCTATAAAGAAGGCTTGTTGTAATGTTTTAAAAGATAATCGTTAATCACTAATCAATAATCATGGAGGTTGTTGGTCATGTAGATGTAAGCCGAATTGGCTACAAGGTTGTTCTTGTGTAAATAAATAAGTTATGATGTCGATTGTGTCTTAAGTGTGGAACAAGGTTAGTCATGTAAACTTTTATTCCAAATTAATAAGACAACAAGAGAGAAGAATCCTCAAAGAATTATAGTTTTCCCGGTTTGGGTTTCTAGGGTAAAATCTCTTTGTATTGTGTGTTTGCTTTATCATTTACTTTCTTGTTGAAATCTTTCTTCCTCTCTTCTGCTAGGTTTAGTGTGGAAGTGTACTCATTTCCTAATATGTGGTATCATAGCTTGTTATAACAACCTTAGATCTGAGCTAAACCCTAGGTTTAATAATATTCGTAAGTCAAAAATATTTAAAGATTTTGTTAAAGAATGGCGAGTAGCTCAAGAATAGAGATCGAAAAATTCAATGGCCAGAATTTTGAGCTTTGGAAGCTTAAAATTGAATATTTCCTTATGGATCGAGAACAATGGGAAATAGTTTATCCAAGTACCATACCAACAGGTATGTCGAAGGAAGAATGGGAGAAACTAAAGAGAAGGGAAAGGAGTACAATTCGACTTTGTCTTGCAGATTTGGTACTGCTAAATGTCTCAGGTGAATATCCGACGAAGAAATTGTGGGACAAGTTGGGGAGCTTGTACTAGTCGAAATCCTTGGTAAATAAGTTTTTCCTCATAAAGAAACAATATCTTCTGAGGATGAGTGAGGGAATTTCAGTGATTGAGAATTTAAATGTGTTTAATACCATTTTAATCCAGTTATCTTTTGTGGATATTAAAATCACTGAAGAGGAGAAATGTGTTAACCTATTATGTTCTTTTCCAAACTCCTGGGATAGCTTAGTTGTGGCTATAGGGAGAAATTCAACCACACTAGCACTAGAATATGTGGTTTCATATCTAATGTTAGAATAAATGAGAAGGAAGAACATGGAAGGATCGACCAAAGATGCATTAGTGTGAAGGAGGAGATGTGTTCTTGGGGGATGACTCGACAACCAAAATTGTCAGACCAGGAAGAGTTCGACTGATACTGCGGGATGGGAAGATTATAACCCTTCTAGGTGTGGTACACATTCGAGGTTTAGCAAGAAACTTTATATATGTCAGCAAGATGAGTGATGTAGGGGTGCACACTCAATTTCAGAATGATTCGTGCTATATATTCAGAGGTGTGATGGTCTTAATGAAAGGATTTCGGATTGGAACCCTATACAAGTTATTAGGGAGTGTCAACTTGACTAGATGCAACAACATCATTGTTCCTCAGCTTGACTTTGACTCAACTCAACTTGAATCGGGCTTATTTCGACTCGACAAGGCATCATAAATTTGACCTGACCATGATATGGCACGAGAGGATGGTACATGTTGGAGAAAAAGGACTTCGAGATATGCATAACAAAGGTATGGTCAAATATTTTCCTGAATGTAATTTAGAATTTAACTTTTGTGAACATTGAATATATGGAAAACAAAGTCAAGTGCGGTTCCATCTGGAGTGACAATGACAACAGGGATTCTAGAGTTGGTTCATAGTGATGTATTTGGCCCTGTTTCAGTTCCTTCACTTGGTGGATCCTTGTATTATGTCTCCTTCATAGATGATTTTTCCAGGAAGACATGGATATATTTTATGGGGAAGAAATCAAATATTTTCGATAAATTCAAAGAGTTTAAATATCTTGTAGAAAACCAGACATATAAGAATCTTAAGGTGTTGAGAACTAACAATGGTGGTGAATTCTATGGAAAATAATTTGATTAGTTATACAAACAGTGTGGCATAGCACACCAAAATGCCACACCATATACCCCAGAGAAAAATGGAGTTGCTGAGAGAATGAACAGAACATTGATGGAAAAGGCAAGGAGCATGCTCAGTGGTGTTGGGCTCGCACAAGAATTTTGGCTGGAGGAAGACACTGAAAAATATCTATTGAATACGTCTCCTTCCTCAGCACTAGTCAAAACAAATCAATATGAGGTATGGTCTGGTAATCATCATTCAGTCTCACATGTCAAAGTATTTGGCTATGATGCATTTGTGCATGTTCCCAAGAAAAGAGGAGCAAGCTGGACAAGAAGGAATTCAAGTGTATTTTCATTGGATACAAAGAAGGAATGAAAGGATATAAGTCATGGGATCCTGCATCAAGGAAAATAGTGTACAGCTGAGATGTGGTATTCAGAGAAGTTAGAAGGAAGTCTAAGCCTAAAGAAATTGTTCAAACAAATAATAATATAGAGAAGGTGTGGTTTGAACTGAAGAATGAAGAATATTATCCAGATGAGTTGATTGAATTAGAATAATAGGTGGAACTATTGATCCCAGTTGTAAGGATGTCAAAACGAGAAAGAAAACCAGTCGAAAGGTATATTCGACCCGAATTTCATTATGCATTCATGTTAACTACTAGCGATGATGAGCCCAAGTCGATCAGGGAGGCAATCGACTCAGCAGAGGGAAAACTATGGAAGGACTCCATGGTCGAAGAGATGGAATCCTTGAAAAATAATGAGACATCGGACTTAGTCAAATTACCTAGTGGAAGAAATCATGTCAGTAGAAAATGGGTATTCAAGAAGAAGATGAATCCAGCAACTCAAGTCGAGAAATTCAAAGCTCGACTGGTAGTGAAAGGATATTCCCTAGTTGAAGGATTTGACTTCAGTGAGATTTTTCCCCTGTTGCAAAATTAACTTTCATTAGAGTACTAATGTCTATGGTTGTAGCATTTGATCTAGAAATAAAACAAATGGTTGTAAAGATAGAGTTCCTACATGGGGACCTGGAAGAAGAAATCTACATGAAACAACCTAAAGGATTTGTAGCAAAGGGAAAGAAATATTTGGTGTGCAAACTAAAAAGATCCCTTTATGGTCTAAAGAAATCACCAAGGATGTGGTACCAAAGTTTCAACACATACATCCTTATTTTGGGGTTTTTGAAAAGCAAAGATGATCACTGCATATATTTCAAAGAAGAAGGTGGGTGTTTCATATATGTAGCATTGTATGTCAAGGACATGTTGTTGATTGGAAACAACATGAACACAATAAAGGAGGTGAAGAAGCAACTATCCTTCAAGTTCTACATGAAATATCTCAGTCCAACGAACTTCATTTTGGGAATGGAGATCAAGAGAGATTGAGAAGCTAGAAATATATGGTTGAACCAAAATAATTATATTGAAACAGTCTTGAAATGTTTCAACATGCAGGATTGCAAACATGTGAAGGTGACAATTCATGTGGGAGAAAGGCTAACTGGTGAACAGTGTTCAAGGACATAGGAAGAAATAGAGGAAACATCATGTGTTCCCTATGAAAGTGTTGTTGGTACTCTAATGTATGCAATGGTTTGCACTTGACCAGACATTTTCCATGCAATGGGAGTGTTGAGTAGGTACATATAGACACCGGGGAAGGAACACTAGACATTTTTCAAGAGATTATTTAGGTATTTGTGTGGCACAAAATACTATGCTATATGCTATCAAGGAAAACTTGGAAGTGATAGCGAAGTAAATGTACATGGCTTTGTCGACACCGACTGGTTTGGAGACCTGGATAGACGAAGGTAAACTAGTGGATATGTATTCAAAATGTTTGGTGGAGCAATCAACTAGATGAGTAAGAAACAGGCGGTTGTATCCTTGTCAACAACAAAAGTCGAATACATGGCAGCCACTCATGGAAGTAAAGAAGTAGTATGGCTACAAAGACTGTGTTGAGGAATCGGGTTTGAGCTGAAATATATGAAGATAAATTGTGATAGTCAAGGCGAAATATTCTTTGAAAAGAACCCAATTTACCATTCTAAGACTAAGCACATTGGTGTACAATACCATTTTGTGAGATACATGGTGGAAAGAAACAAGGTGTTGCTGGAGAAAGTAGACACGTTGGAAAACATAGAAAACTCTTTGACCAAGTTTGTGAGTGTTGTG
>CBVK0101927557.1:0-10448 GCA_900067695.1 Picea abies
TGAAGTTAATAATAAAGAAATACTTTTCCCGTCCCACCATATGAGGTTTTCATAGTTTATTGTATACATATTAATTGAATCTCTAACCCATTAATCTGTAGATCAAATGCATGGTCACTCTTTGTTTGTCTTGTGTGAATGTAGGTCATCCTTGGGAGGAGAGTTGCAGTCAAATAGCGATCAAGCGTGAAGAAAGATCAATATCAAACACTCAAAATAAGGTATGCTCACTTGATCTTCTTAACTACGTATTTGCTTAAGAATAATGGGGATTAGGTCCAGGACGATGGTAGAAAGTAGGATTCTTTAGGTCTTTTCTGCATGCATAATAAACCCTAAGTGCTAGTCCGTAGAGGGATTTCCCACTCACAACAGGGGTCCATATGATCGACCTTCCAAGACAAAAAAATTAATCCACTAATTGGATACTAGTGATTGATGGAGGTACGTTATATCATAAAGGATTGGGTTCTTCAATCACATGGAATTTATTTATGATTTTAATCCACTAACGTTATGGCGACTGTTTAGACTAAGTTATCCTTAAACCTTTAGCATCTAATGAATTACAACACATTGTAAGCAGACTGAACGAATGCAGAGAAGGGTGTCCATTACCTATAATTGACTGTTGACTTCCTAAGTTGTGTCTATTGATTCATGTGAGTACCTTCATTGTTTTTTTCATGTTTTCACCCGCTCACGACCTGATTTTCGATGTGCATGGTTTCTATGTGGATCTTAAGCTTCAACTATGTGTTGGACTTATTAATTTTCTCTCAGTATTTTGTTAGTCGTGACAACGGTGTGGGAATTTATTGAGAAGTTGGCACATAAATTTCATTAACCACTCCTCGTAGACTGAGGTAAATCTATCCACCTTCAATCGCGCACCATGAGTTTAACATGTTATTCTCAACAATCTTAATGATTCCATGTCTAATGAATATGGGTATTATCATGATGAGTTGCTCATGTGGTTGTTCAGGGAAATAATACAGACGGAAAACAAATAGCCCACTAATGGAAAAGATTTAAGCAAAGATTTATCAGGTTTATTCATAAACATATGAAAGTAGAAATAAATTTGACAATGACAAAAAAATCCTAACCCATAAATTTTTAGATCCCTGCAAAACATGCTATGGAATGTCAAGTTTCAAACATATGAAAGTATAAGAAAATTTGTCAGCAACAAAAAAATCTCAGCCCATAAATTTTTAGATCCCTGAAAAACATGTTATGGAATGTCAAATTTCATGGCTTTTTAGCCCACTAATGGTAAGTAAATTAAGTTATTTGAATAGAACAATGTTTTAATATTGGAGGATGAACCATGCTTATAATTTGTTCAACAACTTTATAACATTGGCATACCTTAATACCAACAAAATTTAAGGTGAACAAAGTTTGTAGAGCAACACAGGAGTAGTGTTGATGGTCATCACAAAAAGAATTTAAATATTTTAATTAAAAAATCAAACTTGACTATCATCATTTTTATGGGATTTATCAAACACATGTCAAGCCAACCGAACAACATAGTATCCACCACATTTTCAAATGCGCTAAACTTCATCCACCTTCTTGTTAGCATGTGTTATGGTTCACCTTTTCAAATGCACTAAACTTCATCCGCCTGCTTGTTAGCATGTGTTAGGGTTGCCACTGCCTCTTAGACGTGCCCACCAGGTTAAGGGTTCGATTTAAATTCAGGGCCTGGGGAGGAAGCCTGAGGCAAAATCTGTGAAGGAGACAGATGCCCAACAAATAGGTTGAAGCATGGATTGCACACATTCTTCATTTCTTTGTTGTGAAAAATGAGGTCTTGTTGGACATATTCTTCCTTTCTCATTCTCCTGTTCATTCTAATTTCATATTTGGATTCTAGAATTTGTCTCGACAACCAACAAATACAGGTCATGAAATCCCTGTTTAACTTATCATCCTGGCGGAAGAATGCAAATTCTGGTAACCCATGTGAATGGGGTGGCCTAGCGTGGATTTCACTACAGATGGGAGCAGTGTCACTGAGCTTCATATGTACAGTTTTGGGCTGAAGGGAAATGCTTGGAAGACTGTATGTCAGCTTCAAGCTACACGTTGTAGCATCACGGGTAGTCTCTTCGTATCACCTAAAATCCATCCGTGTTCAGTGGTACCAGTTCTGCGTGCCTCCCTATCCATCATGTGTTGGTTCAATGCGCAACATGTAGTCCAATGCATATCAGGATCATCATCAAACTCGTTAAAGTCCCCCAACATTATTCTATTCAAATTCAACACAATAACAACAGATATATCCAGCGATAAAAGGTCGAGGTATGGTACTTCTTATTTTCTTTATTTATTTTTTACACATAGCGAAGGAATATAAAGGAATATATATAGATAAAGCTTATACATCTAGACAAATTCATTAATAATTGGTAATGTTCATGGAGTGACTTACCAGAGTGGCATTGAATATCGCACCAGCGGGAGGACTTGCAGAAGTTGCAGATATTCAGAAGTTGTTCGACTCTCTCCAACATCTCCTCTTCTTCCATCCAACATCTCCTCTTCTTCCATTCTATGCCCTTGGCCTCGACATTTGGGGCGGCTACGTCTGGGGTGGCCTTTATTAAGTGATGCACCCTCCTTAGATTCAAAATCCATGAAGACATCCTCCATTGATGACCTTCCTACATGATTGGAAGGTGTTACTGAAGTTATCACATGCATGGAAGGTGGCGACTTTGAAATATTTGAAATATTGTTTTTAAAATTAATTAAAATTAATTTTTGTATTCTCACAAATATCTAAAAACAATACATCACCACCGGAGGTATTAAGTCCCATCACTCCTACATAGACCAATAGGATAATCATAATATAAATTTGTAATAATTAAAAAAAAAAATGATTTAAAAAAATTATTTCAAAAACTTTAGTTACTGCACCAACTCATTTACCAAAATGCACCTAATAATAGGCTTCCATTTGCCAAAATTCTCCCACTAATAGACAGTCAACGATGGTTGATCGCCAAGCGAATCCTATAGTCCCTTTGCCGTAGGCAGGGACTAAAAAGAGTGGAGGATAAACATCATCAATGGTGGTTGTTATGTTGGTTTGCATTGAATTGTACATAAATTAGTGTTGTATTTTTTCCATGTTTCATCTTTGATAGGTGGCGATTTTTCATGAGCATCACATCTCAATAATTCATTATTTCATAATAATCTTAGTTGTATGGTTTGTTGCAATCAACCATGTTGGTGTGGTGTTATTGTAGTGTTAATGTAGACACCCTATACATAAAAGTTGCATAACATATTTGCCTACTAATGATCTTTATCATCCACCATTTCTAATTATAATTGGAAATATACTGTCATTAGTTATTTTGTAAAATAACTTCTAGAAATTTATTATTGGAAAGTTCATCTCTTTTAGAATGGAATCATCAAAGATCCATCTTAATCCTTGATCTATTAAATGTACGTCAAATGTACATCAGAAGGGATAAAAGAAAAATAAGTACAAACTTGTCATTATTTAAAATATTCATAGTTAAGATGGTTTTATTCTAGTTTATGTTTTTTAATGTATATCTTATTTTTATTTTTGGAAGCACACATGTCAAATTATATTAGTATGTCACTGTAAAATATATACAAAAAATCTTTTCTATTGACCTGTCGCTTGGGAAACCATACCAACAACAAAGAATAGTCCATATGTCCATATAGTTTGTAAGAGTTTCTTAAATAAAGCCCGTCTAGCTAGAAAAACATTGTAGAGGAAAGACTGGAGCTTGGAGGAAGCTCTGTTGTAGAAACTGCTTAAGATTGTCATTCAAAAACTTAAAAAAAATGGTACCTTGAGATTATTGAGCTGATGGGTTGGCATTCGAGTCCTTAATTGGCTCCAGAGATGATTGCACCATTCTCTTTGGGGTGCATGCTTTGATGATGGTGCTTGAAGAAGGAATGCGAGATAGAGCTTCCCTGAGAAGGAGATGGAGGCCATCAAGTTGCAATTGAATGGTATTTTGGATGTCCTCCCTCATCTGTAACATCTGGCCCTATTATTGCAAAAAACGTAGGTTGGGAAAATCCTGGCCAAATCCATAAGATGGCAATAACTGCGAGAGAGTCTACCCACTGTCACCTTAGATAAACCCTCCCCTCGCTTTAGTGAAGGATAAATACGACACAAGGGGGGAATCCTGGGTGACCCTAGGGGGAAATGATATGGAAAGTGAGTTTATGGAAGTGAAGCCCCTATAGGTCAATTTGTGGAGAGATGGAAGGCTTGGGATGAATTTTCATGTATGAGGGAAGGTTGCCAAGATGTAGTGTACCTACATAAGAGTGTTGTACCTGCCCGAGACACAAGAAAATACAATATACAAGCCCAATACTCTAATGGAAAAGAAATTGAATCTTTCTGTCATAATTAGCAGCAGTATGTAATGATATAAATCAACAATTAAATGATAAGAAGAGCTTCTAAAAAAGTCACTAAAAGTCCAAGAAAAAGTGCAAGAGATTAACTAGCAATTACTAGTGTAACTCAAGTATGATAGCATAGGATTTTAGCAACAATTAAAGGCTGTTAGATACAAGTATTGAAGATACATTATTGCAGCCTTATGGATGTAGCATACAATTGCTACAACAGAAAATTCCAACCACCAAAATTTGAAAGTAAACCACCCAAAATAAGGACAACAACTAGTACATTAATTTGGTAGCTTTCTAGCAAATTCCGATGAATAGAAAATGAGTAAATTTGAAAGTTATGAAGTGTTTTTATGAATTCCTAATGGCTGTAGCATAAAATTATTACAACAACATTAAATCCTTGGAGAAACAAGACACCCTAGTCACCTTGGCTAGCCTTAAGCGTATAGAAAAGATTCCAATTTAAACAATTTCAATATCTCGTGATTCCACATATCCCAATGCAATGATTTTATTTCTCCAATACAAGAGATTAGTGCCTTTAACTATTGGGTTATGGAGTCTTTTAAATGAAAGAACTATTTTTTCTATTTCCTTGGGGGTGTAAGCTCTTTTAGTCCCCAAGAAAAGTGAAACTAGCTAGGAAAAACCTAGGAGGGTGTAACCCTTTACTTCTCCTAGTATTCCTTTGTGCAACAAATTATTCCAAGAGAATTATGAGGGGATTAGTGGGGTTGTATGCATTCATACTCCCCAAAATCTTAACAAATTAACTTTGCATCTAAGAAAAAAATAAATAACACGAGAGACTCGTTACCTAGTCCAGGCATTAACAAGATAAACTCCTTTTAACCAAGAACAATTCACCATAACATCAAGAAATAAACTCCAAGAGAGATATTGCCTTAATTATTCATCCAATATCCAAGAAAAATCATCACAAGAGACAGTAGCAAAGAAATATAGGTAAAATTTCCCAAATAGGGCGCATATTTCAGCCAGGGAGTCTTTCTCCAAGTGAGAATGCTATGATAAAATGACAAGAGTTTGATCTCTATTTATGAAAATATATTAAAAAGTGTTTTTCCACTTAAATTTAGGTTAAACCACAAAGAAAAGGGTCAACAACCCTTGCTTTTCCCCTTTACATCATAAATTCAAATTTAACTTTTAAAAATTGCACATAAGAAACCCTAAAGATGAAGTCATCCCCTTGAGGGGCGATGCTTTGACATTTTTAGCAAGTCGTTGAGAAAGTGGAGGAGCTCGTTGGGCCTCCTAAGGATCCTCCCTCATGCATTAGGCTCATATTTTTCATGAAAAGGGTCTTATTCCTATAAGAATGACAAGTGTCCATCTCCACCAACAAACCCTAGCCCTGGGGTGACGTCAAGCCCTCCAAGTGTGATGTTTTGGCCTCAAGAAGAAAAACATTGGGATAGTAGGGGCTAGATAAGGTCCTCCAAGGTGCCTCTCAAGCCTCCAATGGATATTATCATCCTTCGGTGTGCAGGCCATGGTATTCAACCTGTGGGATTCAAGCCCCAAGGAAGCCCAAGCTAGGCTTGTTCTTCCAAAATTGTCCACCAACTAGGTCCTGCAAATACAATGAATACGCCCTCCAAGGATATCAAGTGAAATGCATCATGATAAGTAAGTAAAATAAATAAAAGAGCCACCTAAGCATGTGCATCAAAAACCACTTCATCAAACTAAATAAATGCTCAAAGACCCTATGCAATTTGCCAAGTTTATGTATGTGAGGGTTGACAAAATGACCTATTGGGTGAATCATACCTCTCTAAGTCATGTGGAGATGGTTAAATGGATGGGGGAAAGACTCTTGGGCATGGGGTTCATGACATACAAGGGATTGTAGTGTCTCATTTATGGGTTCTTTTGTAGAGGGTGTGTTGCACCCTTTTTCCAAGCCCATTTATTGCCATTAATTAATTAAGGTCAAAACATTGGGTACTCTCTATGGGTTAATCGATTATCTTGGGGGGAAGTACCACAAAGTCACTTGAATATAGAGGCACATAGAGTTCCATATGCATGGAAAGAAAGGGACACCGCATGAGTGTACACACATCAACAAGTGGGACATTTATATAATGTGAATTTGCTTTTGCAGGTCTTTGTTTTTTCAAGAGAAATATTTCAATGTTCTCAAGAACTCTTTGGGAGAGAATATAGAAGGTTCATAATACGGATTTTGTATTTTTCCAACAACATTTCCTCTAGACCTTCGACCCCTTCTTCCCATGAAATGAGGACAATCCCTTCTTGGGTCAGTACACCCAAAAATCCCAAAAGATAAGGAAACAAGGGGATGAAGTGTGGAAAGTGATAGGTATGGTTGGGAATGGTACGATAACCTATCAAGGGGGCCTCCCAGTAGTAAACCTATCCCAAAGGGTGACCACTTACTAGAGAAGAATGTCGACCACCAAGGTGAAACATGGAAAAGAGAATAATTTCCAAGCAAATGTTGCATAATCGAAACAATTTTTAAATGCATCAAACTCAAATGCCTCAAATATTGAAATGACACTCACCATAATAATTGGCTTGTACCTCATGGAGAAAGACCCAATGTCTTCTGGAAGTAATATGATGTAGTGGATACCCTCATGATGAGCCTGAGATATGTGGTGGTGAGGTGGGACTCTGTATGTGAAAGTGGACGATGTCAGCCATATGCCTCTCGGTACTCCATGTCTGCAACCCGAGGGCCTTGAGGCATCATCTCCTTAGTTATCCCTAGGAAATGGGGATACCATCTGGCTCCTATTTGGGGACATGTACTCGTTGTAGAGTGCATGAGAACCAAATCATCTCCTGGTGGAATTGTTCTTACATTGAAACATAAAACTGTAAAATTTAGGGTGGTTCTATCACCCTTCATCCATATATATGAAATCAAAACTCAAAAATAACAACTAATCTAGAAAATAGTTTTTTTCAATTTTTTTTTTTTCAATTTCTAAACTAAAATGTAATATGATGAAATCATCATGCAAATAGAGAAAATAAATAAATGAGATGCAACTAAACTACTATGAGAAATAAATATGCAAATGCAAGAAATCAAGATGACCTACCTACTTACCTGGGGCCTAGGCATTGAAGAAGTCAAGTACCCTCAATGTAGGGTCGGAGAAGAGACCCATCCACTGGTAATTGAATCTTTCTTCTGTCCAAGTCTATCAAATAATACTTCTCTTTCTCAGAATTCTTCTTGATGATGTAAGGGCCAAGCTAAGAACTATTATCCTTCTGATCATATTTAGGCTTTCCATTCCTCTTATCCCACATGAATGCAAAACTTCCTTCGTTGTAGTTGATGTAAGGTATATATTTGATGTAAGGATACAAATGAGGTTCTGTGTTGAATGCATCTTTAATGGTTTTCTCACGTTCTTTGTTCTCTTTATATCCTCTCTTCATTATCTAGACGGACCCTCATTCTTTCCCTTGGAACTTGGAAAGATTCTCCTTGTACTCATTTTTCCTTGGGAGTAGCGTATCTATGTAATATTACTGCACAAAAGGAAGGTCCCAAGGATCATACTTGATAATCTAATGAGGTACATCAAAGTCGCACTCGCTAGTGTAATCATAACTGTTGGGATCCATCACATGCTTCTTAGTCCTCTCCCAACTATAAAGAATAATAAAAGTGTCATCTCCCATGGGAATGTGTGTGGGTGAGATCCATACTGAGGAAACCCCCAAGGGAAGCAAAACAAATTTTTGATAGAATCATCCCCCAAGCATCTGGACAATCAATCACCACTATGTTCATAATGAGGATGATATGAGGGAAGTCAATCAGGCAAAATTCAACATCTTCACAAAGCCATAAACTTTGTCCTTCTTGGAATCAATACCACAAACATTTCCATAAGGTCGGGTTGTCTTCAAACCAAGGTGTCCCATTACTTTCAAGGACATTACATTGGTTAAGGCTCTAGAGTCTAGCACACAATTGTTCAAATGAAGACCATTCATCCCCAAAAATAAATAGAAAGGAGGGTTATTATGCTTCTGTCGGTCATGATACATGGTATTCAATATTATTGGAGGGTCTTCCCTTTCGGCTGGCACCTTAAGTAAATTCAAGACTTATATTCTTACAGCTGGGATCTTGCACATTTTCGTCAAAAGGATTGTCATATTCAACTTCCCAATATCCAACATGTCTATATTCAACTAAATTTCCTCTTTTGTTGAAGTTGGCTTTGGAATCAATTCACCGACTAGAGGTGGGGGCAGTGGGACCACTTTTTCTGTAGATGGAAGAGGAGATTCCACCTTTGGATGAAGTGAAGTGGAAGGTTGTAGTGATAGTTAGTAGATTCTTGGGTTGATAATTTATTGTCTAATTGTATGTTAAGAAATGTATTGTAATTATTCAATACGATTTGTTGTTGGATTATACTATGTCGATATTATCCAAGATGTTCGAAACATTGATAAATTGTACACTACCATAGATGCATATTTATTATCCAATGCGATTTGTTTTGTCGAAAAGCATATCTTTATTATGGGTTTATACTGAAATTTTATGCATAATAGTTAAACATTGTTTATGCTTAAGCGAATTGTGAACTTATATAGGTTGTTCTTAAGTTATATGGGCAGATGCAGATTGAGTTTTTTCATGGTTAAATCGTTGTTGTAATTTTTTTTTTATATATATGTGAACCCGGTTGGGTTGAAAGTTTCATTATGAACTTGAGACGATTTTGTTTGTTCATGTACCTCTTTGAATTTTAAATTTGGTAATGAGAATTTTTGTGAGAGAATTTTTCGTGTATGTCTTGAATAGACAAATTTTTAAAATGAAGAGGACTACCATCAAAATTTTAATTTTGTTGTCGCAATTGTATTGTAGACATTGCTCCATCTTACCTCAGGTCTATTGTTTTAGTAGGCCTCTTTTGTTTCGATAGATCGACTAAATTTGTCGATTCTTGATTGCAGTTGTAATATCCAAGGTTATCAAATATAACCTACTCATATCCGATCATAATTTATTGTTGTGATATTACACTACGTAGTCGTTGGTATCCATTAAACTTGGACATAGAAGCTTCATTTTAAAACCATGTTTATAACAGTGGTTACCCTTCTTTTTGTTTCTGAAATTAATCTCTATAATGACGTTATTCCACTAGTACTTGCCTCCATATTTGGGGTCCATATCATCGACCTTCCAAGACAAATTTTTTAATCCACTAATTGGATACGAGTGATTGATGGAGGTACATTATATCATAAAGGATTGGGTTCTTCAATCACGTGGAATTTATTTATGATTTTAATCCACCAACGTTATGGCGACCGTTAATACTAAGTTATCCTTAAACCTTTAGCATCTAATGAATTACAACATGTTGTAAGTGGACTAAACGAATGCAGAGAAGGGTGTCCATTACCTATAATTGACTATTGACTTCTTGAGTTGTGTCTATTGAGTCGTCTGAGTACCTTCATTGTTTTTGTCATGTTGTCACTTGCTCACGACCTGATTTTCGATGCGCACGGTTTCTATGTGGATCTTAAGCTTCAACTATGTGTTGGACTTATTAATTTTCTCTCAGTATTTTGTTAGTCGTGACAATGGTGTGGGAATTTATTGAGAAGTTGGCACATAAATTTCATTAACCACCCCTCGCAGACTGAGGTAAACCTATCCACCTTCAATAGCTCACCATGAGTTTAACAAAATAATTTACTTACCTTACCATAAAAATTACCCTTCCAATTAGTGATACTCATGACTCTTGTCAATTTGTCAGCATCATTACTCATTTAATATTCTGACTACTGAATTTAGTATGCGCCTTTGGCAAGACCAGAAAGGATTACTAAATTCATTAACATATTGCATTAAGACCACAACTATTATATAAAAGATTAAGTATGTAATTGATTCAAAAATTTAATGAAAGCGGTTTACTACCTTATGTCGTATATAAAATTAA
>CBVK0101927584.1:0-12424 GCA_900067695.1 Picea abies
AAAAATGGTCAAACATGACCAATGTTTCCTCAAAACTTGGTCAAGGGCCACCAGGGCCCCAACACTCACCTATGACTCGTCCTGAGTCACTCAGATTTGGTCAGTGTTGCTTCAAAGACCTCAAGCTTAGCTTGAGCTGCCTCGACTTGCTGTTTCACCAGAGCTTCCTGCTCGATGAACTTCTGAATCACCTGCTCTGTAACAGGCCCTTCCAAGAGTTGTTCTACTATTGTGACCATCTGGTCCAGCTATGAGCCTTGTCCTTCAATCTCTTCAAAAAGCATGCAGGCTTCGTCCTGCATCGACTAGAGTCTATGTGTCACATCCATGAATTTTCTATGGATGGCAGTAACCTGCTACTGGACTACGCGCAGCACCTGCGATCGCTTCATTGTCTCAACTACAGTAAGCAACTTCATTTGTGCTTGCACGATGGATGCCTACTGCTTCACCTCCTATAGTTGTGCTTCCAATTTCTTCAGCTCTGGATATTCTGCAAGGTGCTCATAGGTATGCGCACTTCGATCACTCAGTTGCTTACATTTTGATTCGAGTGCCCTAATTCTTTCTACTGTGCTCTTGGTGGTTTCTTCCCTTTGATCACGTACTTCTTGCAGAGTGCTCAACACTTCTTGGATCCCTAGCTCCATTACTCTCACTTGAAGCTACTGACTGGCCTCGATGAGCTTCCCCACTTGCATCTCAACTAACTCTTGTTCCTCCTGTGCCAAGACTGACACAGAGAGAAGTGCTTTAGTCACTACCTCGTTGACCACAATCTGCTCTGCGAGTAGTTGGTCTTTTTCTTTCTGCATCCTCGCTCTATCCTCCTCGAACATCTCTTGAATTTCATCTTTCTCCTTGTGCGCAACTCGAAGTTGCTCTAGGACCTACTCCTTTTCTTGCTTCAAGGCATCTGTGGCCTACTCCTTTTCTTCTTGGACTCGACGAAGTCGAGCCTTTGTTTCATCTGATAGCCTTCGTAATTGGGTGGGCTCATCCCCCAATTATGCAATTTTCGACGATGAAGGCGCAGTTGGTACTGCGCAGCTTGAATCAATAGCTTGTTGTATGTCTTTTATCTCCTTCTCGATTCTTTCATACATCGTCTCTTGCCTCGATTCATGTCTTTGCAAGATATCCTATGAACCATCATCTATGGCTACGATGATGAGATCGACATCATCCACTATGAGCACATTCTTCGATTGAGGCTTATTGGCTTGGGTCTTCTTTCTTTTTGAGGGTTTATGGAGAGAAACCTTCCTTTTCTTTGATGTTTCGGCCTCTGTAAAGGGATCCTTCAGTGGTGTAACTTCGCCTTTGTCGATAAAGTGCCGATTTGCGCGAAACTTTGCTAGCGGCCTGTAGTGGTGCAATGTATTCAGGGTCATTCGTGGAAATGCCTCAATAGCACGCTTTAGCTATAGGTAGTAAGAATGGAACACCACGCTCGATTCCTACTACTTCACCATATCATTCATGTACCACAAGGTGGAGAACCTCGTGGCCAACAACTCTGATGGCTCAACTTCTAGGAAGGCTGCTCCTTTCGGCATTTTCCAAGCGACAAATTTGTCCATTATGGTGTGGTCCCAATGGTCCAATGATGGTCTTTCCGTCAATAACTGCGTTTCTAGCCGTTCTAGGGCGTTATTCTAACGGTCGGGGAACCTCCAATGGTCATATAGCTTCGCCATGGCGAAGTCCCATTCTGCATGGTTCTGTTATTCCAGCGAGGTTCAAGGTCTGCAGATATTTCTCCTGCGAAGTCTTCTCTGTGATTTTCTGTAGTTTTGCTAACTTGGCTTTCTTCTTACTATTCTTCCTTACCTTCTTTCCTGTGATCTGATTCTATGGATTCCTCTTTCCATTCTTATTCTTATCTTCTCCTAGTAAAGTGACTTCACACTACTGATGTGCTCTTACAGATTCTGCAGTTAATGTTCCTTCTTTTTCTATTTCTAGGGTGGCTATTCTTCTTTCTTGCATGGATAGGTTCTTTAAGTCTTCCAGTGTTCTTTTGACTTCAACAACTAATCCTCTGGCCCTCTGTTGCTTTGAATGATCCTCTTGTTCTTCTATTAGTCACTCTATTTTTTTGTCTATGAAGTCCCTTAATTCTTTCTTTTTCCGTTCTGTAGCTTCCTCCTCTACTTTCCTTCTGATCTGATCCTTCTTAATTCAAGTCTTTCCTAATAAAATTGGAAAAGGGGCGTTGTTCTCAACAAACTTAATGACTTCAAATTCTTCCTTAGTCGATGTTTCATGAGCAATTATAGGTATATTAGTAACTCTTCCACATAGGGTTATCATATTTCCTTTAAACAAGCCTATCCTTCCCAATGAAAGTATCATAGCAGGCTTTCCCAAAATTTCCCAAGTGCTTTCTGGCATAATATTCCCATGTGTTTATTCATCCAATACACAATCTATGTTGAAGTATTCTATTCTTGTAACTATGCGCTGTTTTTCTTTCAGGATCTCTGGTAAATTAATGTCTCTGTGATCATCCATCCCAAAATTTCCCAAGTGCTTTCTGGCATAATATTCCCATGTGTTTATTCATCCAATACACAATCTATGTTGAAGTATTCTATTCTTGTAACTATGCGCTGTTTTTCTTTCAGGATCTCTGGTAAATTAATGTCTCTGTGATCATCCATTACTTTTTTTAACATAGTTTGAGATTTCTATGATTCTTTTTCTTTTTGGTTTTCTAACATATCCTTAGTCTCTTGACCTTATTTATAGCTTTCTTGTCTCATGTTCATCTTTTCAACTTTAGCAATCATCCTAGGGAAATCCTCAACCTCATGACCAATAACTTTATAAAAAATAAAAATAGGACTTGTACCGAGGCATTCCTTAGCAAGATGTCTCGGCCTTCTGCAATTATAACACAGTGTTAATCCTCTTTTTATTTTAAATGAGTTCCAGCCTCTTCTGTACTGCGCACTAGGATCACAGTGCTAGACTTTTCAACTTTAGCAATCATCCTAGGGAAATCCTCAACCTCATGACCAATAACTTTATAAAAAATAAAAATAGGACTTGTACCGAGGCATTCCTTAGCAAGATGTCTCGGCCTTCTGCAATTATAACACAGTGTTAATCCTCTTTTTATTTTAAATGAGTTCCAGCCTCTTCTGTACTGCGCACTAGGATCACAGTGCTAGACCTGCAATTTGAAAAAATTCTTTCTAGGTTCCTGTATCCACTTATTAGTCCAAAAATTCTTTCTATGCATAGGAATAACATATCTTTCTCTATTTATATCAAATTTATTCAGATCAACTCTTTCTTCTAACAATTCGCTAGTTTCCAAACTAGGACAAAATCTATAAAGCATACCTAGATTCATACTTTCGAAACAAAAATTTCCACTTATCTTACCTTTACCAGAGCACAAAGCTTTAAGATATTACCTCTTTTCTTCAGAGAGCTTCGTACGTCAAGTGGATACTATGCACTACAACAACAGATCTATGCACAAATCTTTCTCTTTTCTTCAGTTCCCTACAATCACAGTTTCAGGTCCCGACAACAGAACCATTTGTTGGCATAGGGGTAGACCTGGGGTTCAATGCTTCAACAATGCACCAACAAAACCCTAACTACCGACCCTTTCGGCAACACCCGTGGAGCAGATGAAGTCTCTCCCGAGGTAGAGGCCAGGGGGGGTTGCAGGACTCAGGTGTCTACAACCAAGCCGGGACACAGATCTATGATTATAACACTTAACATAGAACTTAGCTAACAATATGCATTAGTTCTTAAATCTCATTCACACCACAGATAAAGCCCTTATTACAGATCAACGCAATAACAATCAAGATCAAGCCGTTAAAACCTCTTAGCACATAGAATTAGCTCAGACCTAGCATTCATTTACATTATTAAGTACTAATATACAACATCATATGCATTCATTATACATAATAACAACAACACTGAGCAAATAGACACACAAACAACATCGCACAAAGCACCTCAAGACACAGGATATACGTGGTTTACCCCAGTTTGGGGCTATGTCTACCAAATTCTTCTTCTTGTTTATTAGTCTTCAATCTTCTTACCCTCATCTTCTCCTGTTCACAAAGCCACATAGCCCAACTCCGCAGTGGACAGGTGATCTGCACACAACGCACTAGATCCACCTTCCCTAAAATCAGGTCAAGGCACAGAGCCAACTCCTCAATAACAAATAACACTTACATACAATGTTTGTGCACAAAGCAACTTATAAAACACTTGCACTTAGCTCTGCAATCCCTTTACACATTCTTTCACAAAGCCAACTAGATCTCCTAGTAGTCCTTCTTACATCACCTAACTACTTATTTATACATTTACAAAGAGGCCTAAACATGGGTAAACCCATGGTCCGACAACCAATACCCGTTACATAAACCCTAAAACCCTTTGCTAGGTCCACAAGCCCACAAAATGAGTAGGATCCCGTGAACTCTGCTCTGCCTGGGTGCTCCATCTTCAACTAGCCCGTCGAAGTCCCAAAAATGGTCAAACATGACCAATGTTTCCTCAAAACTTGGTCAAGGTCCAAAAATTCTGCTTAGGCAAATGCACGTAGCAACCACATCCCTTCTCAGAGATAACTACCACCATTCGAGCAAGTTGTTTTCAGTTTTGCTGTTTTACAATTTCAACCTATTTTCTTTATTCAATCGAATTTATTGTTCACTGGATATCTGTTGTTGTTCTCCATATCTCTGTGTTATTGTATTCAATCTGTTATTCATTTTGTTTCACTCATAAATCCATATCATTTTGGATGATAAGCATAGTCATCACCAAGTAAGATCTCGAACCCAAATTCCTTTTTGCTCAGGCTTCTAAAGTAGTGCTTGTGGCCAATCACATGACTGGATGCTTCACTATCTATATACCATACCTCATTGGTTTGGGTGGAAGAAATATAGGTTGTACACACTTCCTCTTCCATTTCGTTTGATGAGAGTTGTTCCATTTAGCCTGCGCTCTAATACCATGTAAAAACTAGAAGGTGAAGATATACACATTTATTATGGAACATAACAGTTGCTTGATTCATAACAGAAATGAGAGAGATAAGAAAGGTTTTATTTATTTCAGCAGAAGAATACAAAACAATTGAAAACTTCTTACAACCCTACCATACACGACATAATCCATACTCCTGTAGATTGTACAGACTGGTACGAATCAATTCTCTCTTCTTCTGCCCAATATGGCTCTTGCTTATTGTTCTTTACAATCTTGGAATATCTCTAAGTGACAGTTACCCTGGTCGATCTATATCTCTGTGCTAAATTGTTTGGATGGGAAGTCGCTTGACTCTCATACCAGGTGCGGGTTTCCTAGGGCCACACTGGCTAGTCTGCTCACAGCCTTGTGTATGCCCCAACGCCTCCTCTCATGCTCGACTTGTCTTCTACTCTTGGTAACTTACCCTTTTCTTTCCTTAGCTTAGGGTTTTTGTGGGCCCTCTATTCGTAGAAAAGAGAAGGCCTAAAATAAAGCATAAGGGTGAAGAAGTAGAGGCCATGGATATTAGATAAAGAAATGTGTATGAGAAGTAGGATGAATACAAAAAAGAAAGAAAGAGGGAAGGTGGTCAAGATGGCCAAAACTCAAATGTGAAAAAGGTTAGAACTAAATACCTAGAACTAAAACATAAGGATTAGTAGACAATTTTCCATCAAGAAGAAACCAACCCAAAACAATAGGTACATCTTCCCACTTTGTCCACTATTCTCCCTCCCTCTCTCTCAAAATCATCTAACTTTCTCTCCATGGTTGTGCCTAGTTGTGCCTAGTGGGGTCCCTAGCACACATGGTGCTGGTTTCTCACAAATATATAGTCCTCTATCCTCTATAAGAAAAAATTGTTGATTCATCAATCAAAGAAGAAACAAATACAAGAAGAAACATCTTCTGTAGGAAAACATAAACAAAAAGAAACAAGGAAACCAATTTCTCAACCTATCCTCGAAGAACTAGAAAAAATTGAAGACAAACAACCCCAGATTCTTAGTGAAATATCATAAGGGGAATCTGATTTGGTTGAATAAACCTTACTTAAAATGTCAGAAGAAGAGAGACACGAATATGAGAGAAGAGAAAAACAAGAACATGAGACAGAATTGGAAAGAAGAAGAAATCAAGAAAGAGAAAGAAAAGCAAAAGCAAATAATGATGAAAAAGAATCACATAGAGGAGAAGTAAGAACAAGTTTAAATGATCAAGACAACTTAATTTTCAACATAAACCCCTCAAACCATAACCTCAAAAAAATTCATCTATCTCATCCCTATCTACTATACATCTTTCTTATTTTATCCCTATCCACTTATATCATTTCATCTATCATTTACACTTCCTAAGAAGTCTTATAGTTTTTATAAAAAACCTAGCAACAAAAGGAAGTAATAAGCTGAAGCTATGTTTTAAGTCAAAAAAGAGGAGTAATAAGGTTAAACTCTGTTCTTGAAAAGAATTACAAATAGTGGCAATTTCATACCTTTTGAAAATTTTTATGGTTGTAAACCTAAATTTTTTCAAGAGAAGAGATTTATGAAAGACTTCCTTAAAGCATTCAATGAANNTTCAAGAGAAGAGATTTATGAAAGACTTCCTTAAAGCATTCAATGAAATTTGTTCTTAAAATCTCTATGGAACGACTACAAGAAAGCAACAAATATTTTGTAAATTTGAATGTATAAGGCAAAGAACACATTTGAAAATTCAAAAATTGGAGGGAAGATATATTTTTGAATCTACATATGAGGTATAAGGCATTTCCATAAATCATTTCAAACACAAAGTTCATAAAAGATTGCAAAAATTACAAGTTTCTGAAATGAGTGCAAAGTACATGACTGATTTAGAGTGCAAATGATAACAATAGAAGGATATATTAACACTCTGGATTATGATTGTACTTACTAGAAAAAATGAGAGGATAAATAAGTTGGAAGTCCTTGGTGATATTACATTACAATAACCACTAGACTCTCATACCAGCCATCAATACATTTCGTTTGTCAGCAAACATAAGTCTTAAGATCATCGAAACCCCTACAGTTTAATATAGTCCTAGAGAATGAATGATAGGTTGCATCTAATGAAGATAATTCCATTTATTCTACCCATTTCTTATCTCATGCATAAGAGAAGGGTCCAACAAGCAAGCTCCCCATGAATCGCGAGTTATAGTAGTTCAAAAAGATCCCCAAAATTGTGAATTTTTCGCCTAGATTGTGCTATGACTCCAATGCATTCAAAGCTACAGGTATGAGTGCGATTTCGAATTTCAAAGATTAAGAGTTATTTTTAGGAACCCCATGATGTTCCAAAACTTGAAACTCACCAAAAAAATCAACTACAACATGTGTTAATGAGGGCATCGAATTTCTGTAGGATATGGGAAAAATTAGGGCTTTTTACAACACAGTTAGGGTATCAAATTTCAGAAATAACTTGATTATATAAGTGGATTTTTCTCCAAAGAATCGCACTATTGGTGTGCCAAACTTTGCTCGGTTCAAAATTTATCCAGGGATTCAATACTAAAATTAGAATTTGCATGATTTAATGAAAGAAAGAATCTATGTTTTTATGTTAACAAAATTACAACGTTAACATAAAAACCAAAATTTCATTCTCTTACAACAACTGCAATAGGATAACAAAGAATTCATGAGAAAAAACAGAGCACATAGTGGACAATTGAGCAAATTTTGAATCAGATTGAAGCACATACAATGAACATGGTAGAAATAGATTTTGATGAGACTAGAAATATTTAATCATGGCTAACATAATAGAACCCATACCTTTTGATGCTCAATTCCATGAAGACACTTTAAAAATATTGCGGGAGGTGAGTTGGCTTCAATTTTTACTCAAATTTGATGGGTATGATGAAAAAGTTACAAAGGAATTTTCCCATACATTTGATGGTGAGAGGGACACTATTGGTAACCTAACCTTACACTTATTAGAGCATGTGTTAGCACATGTGACAGGATTACCACACGAAGGGGAAAGATACCTCAAGAGAAAATAGTTTAAAGAGAAATCTTGGATGCCATTTTTATGTATGTCAAAGGGAACAACAATGAATTGGAAATAAAAAATTCCAAGGAGTTGGTTGGTCCATCCTTGGGATGAGGTAGCTTATGTGATTAAAAAATTCATCACTTGTGAAGGAAGATATAGCATAATCTTCCTATATCATATTAGGCTATTTCAATATTTGAATCAAGAAAAGGAAATGAATATGCCTTATTATTTGCTCAATAGCCTCTCTAAAAAGGATAAAAAAATCCAGAAACAAGACAAAAATGAAGAACATAGCTTATACCATCATGGGCTCATTAAAATGATCATAAGCCATGAATTGCCAAAAAAAAACATCACATGGCAACAATTCTTGGTTGATAACAAGTTTGTGGAAGAAGAGGAGGACAAAGAAGAGGAATTTGTTCCAAATGATGATGAAGAGGATGATAAAGTACAAATAATCATGGATCATGAGGGAAAAAAACCAAAACAACCCATGGGAACAAGAAGATTGACAAGAATCATGGTCAAGGAAGAAAAGGAATTTCAAGAGAAGGATAAGGCATTTAGAACCTACAAAAGGAAATCTAGGAACTTTCATATAGAAAAAGAGGTGGATCCATCTCAAAAAAATGATTATGCTCAAATATAATTTTTAGAGGCACAAGAAAAAGAAAAGGAGGGGAAGTACAAGCATTTGAGAATGAAAATGTTGAAGGACAAGAGGCTTCTACATACTCTACATACAACAAAATTAAAAAAGGAATGAGGACAATTGTTGAAGAAATGGGGAATGAGGATTAGATTGAGGAATTATCAAAAAAACAAAAAGGGAAGAAGATAGTTGTTGAGTCACCATTAGAACTTGAGAAGAAAAAGAAAAAGAAAAATAATATGAAAAGAAAGATCAAAGAAATATAACTTTTGGAGAGATACTTGAAAACAAAGTTCATGGAGAAAATGAAATACTCAATAAAGAAAATGAGAAGCTAAAGAGGGAAACCATTATGCTTACAAACCAAGCATATAAACGGTATCAGAAAGCAAAGGCAAGAAAACAAAAATACATGAAAATACAAATAAAGCAAATTAAGGAAACGACTAAACCTGGGATTGAGATATTGCTGAAAGTTGCACAGGAAGCAAGAGATGCTTGAGGATAAGTTCTCATTGCATAGGGGCATGCAATATCATCAACTTGGGGGAGATGTTGGGTACTTTTGATATATACTTTTTAGCCTTACTTTTCCTTATTTTTCCATATTTAAACCATTCTCATTCTTCATTCCATCACCATTTTTACATCTAAATGTGTAAAATAAGTTGCTTTTGTCATTTCTTTTATTTTCCGAAATTTAGACAAAAATTAGGCATTAAAGATAAATTTTTAACAAAAAATACATGAAGTTGTAACTTCTGGTAATAGCTTCGTGGTTTTTATACTTCCAGGATATCTGGGTGAATTCTAAGACATGTCGTATGATCCTTGATGTCCATGGATGGAAAAATACCTATTTTCTTCCAGAAAGAAGATCCACACATGTGAAGCCAATGCTGGTCAAAATCAATGACTTATGCAGGAAAATCCCCCGTTTTTGGAAAAAATCAAGGCAGATTTGGGATTTCCTCTAATTTTGTGGATCATGAGGATGGATTCGACCCTCCTAGATTAAATAATGGATCTTAGGAGTAGTTCTAGTATTTTTGGTTACATACATTTTGTATAAATACCCCAAGACATGGATGGAAAGACATATCTCTATTTTTCATCTATAAATTTTCAGACTTGGAGCTTTTGTATCATTCATGTGAAAATGTTTTGAATGAGTTCATTTCTTTCTCATATATCTCTTTCATTTTTAGGAAATAATGATCAAGTCACACAACTATTAGTTCATAATGTTATGACCATACTATAATAGTTGTTGTTACCTTTTTAAAGCATCATTGTAGCTCATTTCAGTGGCTGGAGGCCAAAGCACTACCAAATGAAAAAGAAGACAAAATAACTAAGTTTTTATATGGAAATTTCTTCAATAGATTTAGTGCCCCACGAGAGATAGTGATATATGATGGTTCCCAATTAACTTCATAGCTAATTCAAAGTCCAGCTCATTCACATAAAATTCATCAGAGGAAGACTATCTCCTACCATCCACAAGATAATGGAAAATTTGTCAGAAATAGTGTGCTTGAGAACATCTTAACCGAGATAGTTCATATTCATATAAAATATTGGGCTAATAAACTCATAGAAGTGGTTTGGGCCTATAACTCAACTTGGAAAACAACTATTAGCTTTACACCTTATGAGATGGTATATGGTAAAACAATTTTTCTACTAATATAATTTGAAATACAAACTCTCTGGATTAAAACAATTTTTCTACTAATATAATTTGAAATACAAACTCTCTGGATGACATTAGAACTAGGATTTGACCTTTTTGTAGCATAGAAATAATGAGTTAACCAACTCAATGCCCTGGATGAGATTAAAAAATAATCACTCTTCCACACATAGGTGGTTCAATGTCAATGAATTCATTGGCATGAATACTTAATCAAGACTAAACAATTCCAAGTTGGTGATTGTGTTGGATTACTGAGAGGGGGGGGGTGAATCAATAATAGAGAAATCTAATCCTTTTTAACCATATAATCCAAGTGTTATATCAACGCATCATTACCATCCAATAACTGTAGAGTAAATAAGTAATGAACAAATGAACAATCATACACATACAAAGTACACCAGTGTTTTACATGGAAACCCAAAGCGGGAGAAAACCACATAATACTTTTTCTTAAATGTCTTGAATAATTACATTCATTGGAAGCACCAACTTCCTTTGTTTTCTAGCTACAACTGGAAGGAGGCTCCAACCCCTTATTTTCTCAGGCTACAACTCAAGGGAAGCTCCAACTCCCCAATTCTCTGGCTACAACCCCCTATGTTCTCCAGCTACAACCACCTGTCCTTGCCCTGTCCGACCAACCTAACGTAGAAGTAGAATGATGGAACCACTGTCACACTATCACTCTGAGATATACCACTGTGCAACTGCATCAACCTGTACCACTGACCTGCAACCAACCTGTAACCAACCTATACCACTGACCTGCAGCCAACCTATACCACTGACCTGCAATCAATCTATACATGAACTGAACATGTATCAAAAAAATACAATAGGTACACGACCTGTAGTGATGCAACATGCGTATGTATGCACCCTATCTATTATGCAACCCGCATATGTACACAACCAAACTGTTATGCAACCTGTGTATGCCTTCTGAAAACTAGGGTTTTCTTTCTTCTGAGAACTTATGACCCTGTGCAACTTATTTCACATAGATCTCTAACTTGTCACTATATTCAGTTTGTAATTATACCCTGTGAATGCATCCTCATACATAACCTTTACCCAAAGCATATATATCTCTCTCTAGGCATGTGCCATATAGGTGTGTGAAATAATGAACAAGTCTTCTTTCACATAGATCTGTAACCTGTCACTGCATCCAGACTGTATCTGTAACCTGTGCATGCATACTCATACATATATCTCTCTAGTCATGTGCTTCTTTCACATAGATCTGTAACCTGTCACTGCATCCAGACTGTATCTGTAACCTGTGCATGCATACTCATACATATATCTCTCTAGTCATGTGCCAAAAGTGTGTGTAATCATGAATAAGTATAATAACCCTCCCATGATCTAGACTTCAAACCCTTTCTAATATTCAACCTCTCAATACATCAACCAATACAAGCTCTCAACCATATATCACAAAAACCCTTAGACATATGCCAAGAAATACAAGATGTGCCTCAACAAGAAGTATCAATGATAGAAATACAAGATGTGCCTCAACAAGAAGTATCAATGATAAATATACCATCACTGTATTTCTATAGATCTGACTTATACATAAGATCCCATGCAGCCACTAGTCTTTCTAGCGAGAATCCTTAAATCTCCATAACCATTTCTCATGCATACATCAAAATCCAACTATTCATAGAAATAAGACATACCTTTTGAACCAATGGATAGATGTGATGTAATTGAGCACTATAGACCTTCCTAGGAGCTTGATCTCATAATCCAGACCCTTTTCATCTTCATCTTCTCAAG
Source organism: Picea abies (assembly GCA_900067695.1). Lineage (NCBI taxonomy): Eukaryota > Viridiplantae > Streptophyta > Pinopsida > Pinales > Pinaceae > Picea > Picea abies. The sequence continues at coordinate 12,219 of CBVK0101927584.1, forward strand.
TTTCCATGGCTTTACCAAAATGTATGCACCCTAATACACTGCCAGCCAGCGTACGCCTTAGTATGTACGCACCCTAATACACTGTCAGCCCGCGTACGCCTCATAAAATAGGGTTTTTTAGTATTCACTGTAACTTCGAGAATTTATTCGTCAACCCTTCGTACTACCTCAGACTTTCGCAACTTTAGATGTATCAATGAGTACTT
>CBVK0101927613.1:0-10032 GCA_900067695.1 Picea abies
ATCTCATCTTCCATACATCTTCCTAGGGTTCCTAACTGAATATCTGGTGGACTATTATTGATAGTGCTCTGGAATCTCTGGTGACTGGGATTACTCTGGTTTCTTACTGTTGAATCAACAAGAAGGATAATAGTACTTACTTTAGTGTTCTGCATGGTTTATGAGTTTTCAGGTTCTCTTCGACGAAGCTCTTCAGCGTTTCCTCCTTCTGTCCTAGCAGGTTCTGAATTTTCTTCATCCATCATATCTTCTTCTTCTCCATTGTAGAAACCCTCCTCCCCATAGTTCTTTTTAAACATGTTCACGAGATGAAATTCTCTGAATACTCTTCTGTGTCGCTGTCGCTATCAAAATTTTTGAACATTAGCCTTTCTAGATCCAACCAATCTATTGTATATTCAAGATGTTTTTCTCATGCAACAACATCTTGAGTCTCAGCTTTAGGAATTGTAAAAAATTTCCTCTGGGTCCCTNNCATCTTGAGTCTCAGCTTTAGGAATTGTAAAAAATTTCCTCTGGGTCCCTTAAAGAATTATCTCTCGGCTTGGCTGTATGACTCTACCCTGTTAATAGACAACTCTGTGATGTACCCTCCAATGGTACTATTGAACTAGTGATCTACTACTCGTGATACAGTGTTATCATCTTTCTTAAACTTCTTGATCAACTCCGACATCCAAACCACAGGAGGTATAGATCAGATCTCGAACTCGGTATCTGCTAATCTAGCTAGCCACTCATACATCTCTCGATGGATTCCTCCAAAGAATATTTTGTGTATATTGGTAAAGATCTATTTCTCCAACTAGTCCTCTAAACTAAGATTAGGGTTCTTTTTTTGGGCTTCAACAAAGTCCTTTTCTTGATATATTATCCACTTTTGAGTTTCTATCTTCGATGGAAACCACCTTGAAATTCCCTCAAGAAGATTCTTGTGCCGAAAATAGAACCATTTGTTGGCACAAGGGTAGACCCAGGGTTCATCTCTAAGAGTGCACCAACAAGCCCTAACTACTGGCCCTTTTAGCAACACTTGTGAAGCAAATGTAGTCTCACCCAAAGCAGTTATGAGGGGGTTTCAGGATAGAGATGTCTACAATCAAAGGGAATATCAAGTGGATCTAACACAAAAGAAACACAACCTTCATATATCACTTATCATCTTCAATCTATTTCGTACATCTATCAGATCTACCATAGCAATGTAATAACAGTATATAAATGACAAGAACAAAGTACTAATCACACACAACACCAAATATATGTGGTTTAACCTCTCTCTAGGGCTACGTCCACATAACTGTGCTATATTATATTTTCATAAAGCATACAGTGCTTGTCTGTGCTCTTAGCTAGCATATCTCCTCTCTTCTCCTATGTTTGTCTCCCCTCCCTACGCACCGATCTGTAGGGTTGATCTTCACACCTAGTTGAATATATTACAATCCAGAAGGCTCTTGTACTCATCACTTATCTCTCTCTCTTGATACAATACTTACTCACATCAACAATACATCTAGATCAACAACAATATTGTACCAATCCTAACAACCATATCTTGGGCACTCCGTATTCAACCAGCCAGTCGAAGCCCCAAAAATGGTCAAGCACGACCAATGTTTCCTCAAAACATGTTCAAGGGCCAACAATGGAGAAAGAAATTGATCATCATAGAGGAATTTCCATATGATGGATTGGATTTCCAGGGTAGCGTGGAATTAGTACCTCCAGAGGGTATTGACTGGGATGCGTCAGGTACAAAACCAAAACCTTTTCATGTGTTTTTTTATTTTTAAATTTATATTGTTTTTATGTGTACAAAGAGGGATTTTAACAGATGTTTTGTTTCATCATGAAGATAGAGGTGCATCACGTCTGACAGAGATACCAACACTAGGGCATAGCGGAGATGTGCAGATAGTCATGGAGCACAAGGTGGTAGTGGGAGGTCTCTGGGAGGTTGAGAGGAAACTCCGAGGTCTCACTATGGGTGTCCCACCTCTCAGGAGGTGAGACATACCTCTACATATGGAGAGACATACATAAGGAGTACCTGAGATTTTGAGCCACTTGCTTCAATGAGTGGCCCATGTAGTGGTGTGCTTTTCAAAGAACAACGTGGTGCAGGAAGACTAGGAGCCTCCATATTTTTTGTAGTATTTTCATGATGATATCATGGGAATGAGGGCCCATATTTTTCCCTTCTATGTAGTTTTTGATGTAAACAAACTTTTTCTATCACGCAGTTTATATATATATCTTATTTTTTGTGGTGTCAATGATGTTACGAATTATGTTGTGTGATTTTTTTAATGTACATGTGATTCATTTTCTTTATAAAATTGTATCTATGTGCAATATACCGATCCAAAATATAATTCTCTATCGAATATGAAGTTGTGTTGAGTTCTCTTGGTACGTGTCTATATTTTTTAAATTAGAACATCCTTTCAAGAAAATGAACTCATAGGTAGAGACACAATAGGATATGGTTGCGAGTGACAGACTCGATTGAGATGAAAAACCACGATTTGACAGTCTAAGTTAATGATTATATGAGATATACCTATGGAGGAGGCCTTGGTTAAAATTCCAATGAAAGCATGATATTATGCCATGTTATTAGTTGTTGATCCTAGGAAAATGCCTCCTGAACTCACCAACTCATCACAGTGGTAAATGACCCAAGCTGCAGAAGCAATGTTTTCGGTGTGTCGACTAGCGCCATCCACAAACCCAATAAAGATTGGAAAGGGAGATGTTGTCTGCACACGCAATCAAAAGACAAAGTATAAGCAGCTAAAACAAAACACGTACATGCAAGAGAAAAAGACACACCAAAAGAAACCTAAAGTACAATAGTGTACAAAGCACACATGCCAAATGTTCTATGGATAGTAGTTCTTAAGGTAAAGCCCATTCTGGGGTTCACCAAGAGATATTTCATCATAGTCAACTAGCTCGTAGGCACCTCTATGTAATACACGTTTTACAATATAGGGTCCATGCCACAAAGGTTCTAACTTTGTTGTCCCTAGATTATTGTGAGCCTGGTCATAAATGAGGACTAGGTCTCCTTCTGCAAAAGTATGAGATTGAATGGATTTGTCATATTGAATCTTCATTCATTTTTTATATGTCTTGTTAACGAGAGAAACATCACGACATGTTTCATCCAACTTATTTAGATATAGGAATCGTTCCTCTTCAACAGAGGTGTGAGGTAGGATTTCTATTGTGAGTTTCAATGAAGGAATTTCACACTTGATTGGTAATACTTCTTTGACGCCATATACCAACTAGAATGGAGTGAATCCAATTATAGTTTTCACTGAGGTGTGGTAATCCTAGATGGTAGAGAATATTTGTAAGTGCCAAGAAGTTTTTTTTTTCCCCACCATGCATTGGATCATGGTTTTAAGGACTTTTTGATAGCTTCAACTTGTCCGTTTCCTTGAGGATAGTAGGGGGATGAGTTACATGGTGAAAACCCAACTTGACATGTAAATCAATCATCATCTGGTTTTGAAAATGTGAACCGTGATCAGTGACAATGGCCTATGGAACCAAAGCGAGTGATGATGTGGTTAAAGATGAAGAGATCTGCAATATGACGATCATTAATAAAATTAGGCATAGCCTCAGTGAATTTTGTTAAATAATCAATGACAACAATGATATAACTATTCCCCTTGGCTGAGGTAGGCTTACATTGCAGAAAGTCAATGCCCCATTTGGAAACGAGGTCGATGGAGACAATAGAATGCAATTACGTGGGGTGGGTGCGTGCATTTTTATGAAAAACTTGGCAGGGTGGGAATATTTTGATAGCCTCAATACAATCTTTGAACATGGAGGGCCAAAAGTAACTGAGACGTAAGAATTTTTGAGTTGTATCCATCCAAAAAAGGTGAACACCACATTCTCCAAGGTGAAAGTTGTTTAGAACACGTTCATCCTCATCATGAGTTAAACAACATCATAGGATACTGTCAATAACATGATGATACAAAGTGTCACCAATGATAAGGTAGAATTTGGAATGGTGGTGAATATAATGACATCCTTCACGGGAAATATTAGGCTGAAAACGTTGGGTTTGAAGATAGAGAAGAATATATCCATACCAAGGGTTGGACGTGCTAATGAGGAACAACGATTCATTGGGAAGAGAATCATTGGGCTCAATGTCTTCATCATCATGGGGAAGATCGCAAATAAGTTCTGCAAAAACCAAGGATTTTTTAGCTTTTGATTTGGTGAACTCGAGGTTGAATTTTTGAATAATAATGATCCATTTGGAATATTTCCCCCCAAGGACTTGATGTGTCAGAAAATAATGATCCATTTGGAATATTTCCCCCCAAGGACTTGATGTGTCAGAATATTATACATGGGGTTCAAATCCGCAATGACCGTGGTAGTGCGTAACAAGATGTAATGGCAAAATCTCAGGATGACAATGATGGCTGCCAGAGCCAACTTTTCAACATGTGAATATCGGAGCTCAGGACCAGATGGAATCTTTCTCAGATAGTAAATCACATGTTCTTCACCGTTAGGGTCCTCTTGAACTAACACCATAGCAATGGTGGAAGTAGAGGATTCCAAATAAAGGATATAGTCTCATGCATAATTCAGAGGATGAAAAATAGGTGTATGGGTAAATGCATGTGTAAGAGCATCAAAATATCATTGAGCAGTGTCATCCCAGATGAAAGGAGTGTCTTTCTACAATAATCACATAAATCCTTTAGTAAGATCGATGTAATTACATATAAAATGGTGAAGAAATTTTTCTTTTTCTTGTAAGCAATAATATCTTTTATTTTTAAAGGACCCACCCTAATCCCATCTTTGGAGATAATGAAACTAAGGAGGCGACCTAATTCGACAATGAAGATGCATTTTTGGGGGTTCAAATGGATATGGTAGAACTGAAATCAAATAAAAATGGCTTGTATATGACTGATATGGTCTGATCGATTAGATGAATGGGCATGTAAATGATTGAGATAGGGTTCTGAAATATGTTTGATATAGTGGAAAGCATATGACATGGCCCACTGGAACATAGCACCAACATTTTTGAGACTAAAAGGTAGCTTCCAATAAGCAAATGTTCCCCATGGGAAGATGAAGGTTGTCTTATGTTGATCAACGAGTAGAATGTAAATATAATTATATCCTAAAAATCCATTCATGAAAGGGAAAATAACGTTTCCAACACAATTCTCAATGATTTGGTCAATAAAGGGTGTGGGGTAATTGTATTTTGGACAAGCCTTGTTGAGATCCCTATAATCGATGCAGACATGAATGGTCACTTGTTTTTTAGCAAATAGAACAATGTTAGAAACCCATTCCGTCAAGGGGATAGGATAGATAAATCCATATTTTAACCATTTTTCAACTTTTTCCTTTATGGCTGCGGTTTTCTTAGGATGAACCGGGTGAAGTTTTTGTCGCACATGTTTAACGCCTGGGTAATTTTTTATTTCATGCACAATAATCGAAGGATCGACCCTTGGCATTTCCTCATAGCTCCAAGAGAAGACATCGCAAAATTCTTTAAATAAAGTGGTGTAATATGCCACTTCCTCGGGCGAGCAATTAGCATTGAGATGAAAATTTTCCATGATACCTTCTTTGATAGAGATATCGATAGTGACAGTATAATATTTTTTTCCTAAATTCCTCTCGAAAGTAGTATCCTGGGTAAGTATAGGAGAATGGGGAGAATCAACAACATCGGGGGGGGAGGAGATAGAGTGTATATCTTCCTGAATTTCATCTAGACTAGGAAGAAAAGATGATCGATGATGGTTGTCTTCCCAAGGTACCTCATCGATACTAAGCATTTCCATAATGGATTTGTTTGATGGAAAAATCTATGAAATGTAGTCAAAAGCAGAGGACAAGGAATTCAACCAATATGGCAATGAATAAATTTTGGATGCCAATAAATGTTGGTCATCCAAGGAGGGAGAGGCATATTGGATAGCATCATATGAAGCTTTAGGTGGACTACGTGGCATAGCGCCACCCAGTGCATTGAATTCTAATGGACTAGGCACAACCCAAGGATTAGATGATTCTAAAGACTGATAGGCCATAGTCGAAATCATATTGATTGTGGAAATATGTTATGTGGTGGGAGGAAGTGGTGCACAAAAAGTACCCATAAGGGAAGAATATTTTAAAATACCTACACCAACACTTTCATACGTGATCTTATGATCTGACTAGGCACAACCCAAGGATTAGATGATTCTAAAGACTGATAGGCCATAGTCGAAATCATATTGATTGTGGAAATATGTTATGTGGTGGGAGGAAGTGGTGCACAAAAAGTACCCATAAGGGAAGAATATTTTAAAATACCTACACCAACACTTTCATAAGTGATCTTACTAGAATATTTTAAAATACCTACACCAACACTTTCATAAGTGATCTTACTATGTCCCAAGAAAGGAGTATTTTTGGTGGTGGGAGTGCGAGCATTGGGTGTGCATTAATCTAATTGGTCGATAGTGAAAATTTTACCTTGATGAGGGAATTGTACACATCGAAACACCAATGAAGTGAATACAGTCATGGAATCAAACCAACTTATTCCTAATAATATGTTGTAATCAAGGGGAGCATTGACTACCTCTACATCGACATAGACGTTCTTACCCCCCAACTGAATGACTAAGGACTGCAAGAGTCTGTGAGGACAAAAACCTTTCTTGTTGAATGCTCGCAACATTGTAGGGGATTGGTTAAGCGTAAGTGATTTTAATCCTTTCCAACAAGCTAATGACATGACACAAGTGGAATATGTGATTTTAATCCTTTCCAACAAGCTAATGACATGACACAAGTGGAATATCCCTCATCCAACATGGTGCGGTAAATGTGTTGGTTATGAACAACGACATCAATTTGAAAAGAAAGATGGTGAGAAAGGCACAACTTGAAGTTATCGAGGTTAAACGTGATATTATTTGATGAATCAGGATCAATGGCACCAATGGAAGCCAAGAGCATTCTATGTTGACTTGGGAAATGTTGTATAACTTCAAGAGCAAACATAGCACACAGTTCTCTAGCCAAATCTTCAACAATGTTATAGTTTTAGCCTTTAGGCGGCACATGAGCTAGGATTGAAAGTGGACTTATGAATATTTCTCTTGGAAGGACATAAAATAGATTTAAAATTAGGTTTCTCTATATGAAGTGACCCAGATGGAAGACTAAAAGATGAAGAACTAACGAAGGCAGGAGATGGATCTGATGGGGTAGCTTTAGTGACCTTTTCTTTATCAAGTTTAGTCGGTATGTCATACGTGGTGGTGCGAGTAGTTAAATCAATCCCATTGAACATATAAATATGATCACTTGTTGAGGCTTCATCAGTAGGAGGATGGATGGAACCACCCCTTGTGGGAAGCGAAAGTGCTTGATAAAACATGGATTCCTGCTAAGGAAAAGGTTGTATTAACACAAAGGGTTGGGAATTCCCTTTGAAAAGTTTTGCAAGTTCATCGTGATGTGGACAGTCTTGAGTGAAATGATCTTCACCACAAATAAGAGATGGGAATTTTGATTTTCACTGGAGTTTTTTTCTTGGGATGTTCATTATTATTTTTATTATTTTTTGTTTTGTTTTTTGTTTTCTGCTTACCCCCAGATTGTTGTGAAGAGGCATATTGAACTGCATTCACCTTAGAGATTTTAGTCGGGAGGGAGGTAAAGGAGAGTGAATTTGAACAGGTAACGAGTGCGGAAACATAACAATTTACTATTCTAGTCGACTGTGATGTAGATTGGGTTTTGACGGTATTGATAAATACATCTGCATGTGCCATGGAGGAAGGTTTGGATGGATCGATAGGAGTATGGGTAACATTTGGAATCAACTCATACAAAGTACCAGATTGGGAGTAAACCAAATATAAGTACTGATCTCGGGAAATGGCTTCTTCTTTAGTGACTATACCACCCATGGTGACTTCATGAGAAATCAGGGGTTAGTAAACCATTATGCCAATAACTGGACTGGAATGGTTGCTTTATTCAACCTTTGTCGTCATCTCCACTCATGAATGTGATCAGAGATATGCACAAAGTTCGTTTGACGAAGGGAGGTTAACATTTTAGTACCCATCTCGTAACGGATGGGTAATTGAAAATGCATGAGAAAATCCATAGTGCAGAAGTTGAAATCTTGAAAGGAACCACATTGAAGTTCAATGTACCATTTGGCTGCAAAGCCTGTGAGTGTGCGCTGGAAGAGACAACATATAGAATCATGCATCAATGAGTTTGATGAACACATCATAAATGGAATGTCATCACATGGTTATTTGGGTCTTCTCTAGGTTTATCATCAAATTTGGGGATGTTAGAAGGTAATTTAGCAGGAATTAATGGCCAAAAAGGAAAAGGCAATATGGGATCATTTGTCAACCAAGAGAAGTTTGGTAGATCCAGTGTGGGAAGAAAAGGTAATTTTTGGTTAACCTGAGGGTGATATTGGTGTGTTATAGGGACTTCAGTGGGGCCATAAACTAGTTGAGGTGGATAATAGTATCTAGTAGGCCCTCCCATATATGGTTGTTATTGACTAGTATAGGCAGGATTCAATGATTGTTGAGGAGCGTTCATGGGTGGGGTGAAATCGGGTTGACTCTGAGGAGTATTAGTCACTTTATTTGATTGTGGGGAATAAATAGTTTTCCGTTGAGGAGGGTAAATAGTTTGTCCCTAAGGAGGGTAAAAATTATCCCCTTAGGGAGGATAAGGATTTTGTCCTTGAGGACCCCAGGTAGGATTTAAGACACTTGGATAAGGTTGTCCAAAAGATAATTTGAAAGGAAGATAATTCAATACTCCTCCTTGTGGTTTATGGTATGATTTCCCCCCATGGTAGGGTCGATTAAATGCAAATATTGAAGGTACTCCCCAGGGCTGTGAAGGGTTTCCGGAAAAGAAGGTTTCCCCCCTACCATAGTTTGATTTACAAATGTGGTTTGACCAGTAAAGGGGGGTTTTCCTCTGGAAGGACCATGCAAAGGTGGTTGTCCCTCAAGAGGGGTAGGCTCTCTAAGGGATGGTGGTACCCCAGGAGGGATAGGTCCACTAGAAAATGATTTCCCCATAGTAGTGATATGTCTCGTAGTTGATTGTGTATGTCTGGAAAGGGTCTGCATTCTCTGCTGTAAAGGTGTTTGAACAGGATCTTGTGGAACATGAGGAGTTGTAGTGTGAAAAGGTGTAATGATGGGATTAATGGTTGGAGTACCTTGTGTATGACGAAAAGTGACAATTCCAACATTGAGGTGGACTTGTACTGACATAACAGTAGGATCGATGACATGTTTGATGGGATGATCAATAGTCTGACTAGATGGTCCTGCCTCACCGACAAGAGGGTAATGAGGATTAAGATGTTGTTGAATAAATTCAAAATGCTACTAAAGATCACATCCATATGGAGTCCTCCATATGGAATGATAAGGATTTTGATATGGATCTACTGTGTCAGTAGGACGAATGGGGTCCTAAAATCATCATTTAAAATTGGTTCTGTGGATCCCATATATGTCTCAGTAATTGGTATCAATGGAAAACAAGGGACTTCTTCTTCTATAATATTACCAAATGAGTCTAATCGAACTAGGAGTGGTTCAATAGGAGCTTCTGACACAAGTGTATTATGAGGAGTGGGATCCTGAACTGTGACCAAGGATCTTTCCGAATTTTCTAACAAAGGAGTAGCAACACTCCCAACATCAGAATGATTTTCCACCTCTTCACGGTAGATGTATTCTGGCGAATTAGGAGGTAAGGGTTTGTAGCCTTCTTTGGGAGGCAACCCTTGCATCCTACGTGATATGATAATACCTTTATCATCTACAGGCTCAATCTTGAAAAATTATTAAAACAACAACACAGGTTCAAAAAATCTAGAAGAATGTTGGCAGCCAATTTAATTTTTTCAATTGCCCTATAAGCTGCCTACACCTATTGTCTCCTAAA
>CBVK0101927666.1:0-13173 GCA_900067695.1 Picea abies
ATCCCTAGGAATTAGGGATAACACTCCCCACCCGGGTTAAATTCTTGCAAGTGACATGTTGAGCTCATAACGAATATATTGTTGTAATGGCTTCAATCCTTCTTGTTTCCTGGCCTTGTGCCTTGAAGAATCTAGGGTTTACCCTGGGTACCATCCTCCAAACGAGGGGAAGTACTTGGAGGTTTTCCCTCAGCGTGTAACCTGGAAAAAAAATATTTAGGTCTGTCTTAAACTCCATAAAATTTCAAACATATTGAGCATCCTTATGAGGTTGTAACCTAAAGATGGGGATTTACTCAAGCAAATTCAATGGAGGGGACTTGTATGGATATCCCAGAATTTTTGAGAAATCCAAAGGCCCAAATATAGCATCCATATTTTACTTGAAATCTTCAATATGAGCAATTGAAATCTGAAAATGCATGCATACCTTGTACCAACATCAAAGGTGGAGTCGCCAATATGAGCTTTCTTCAAAGGGTCTTCAAAATTGATGGATGTGCTCTCTATAGCCAACAATGTCTTCAAAATTTGTAAGGAACAAGGGCTTTGTCCCTTCATGGAGTCACCATGTGAGAAGGAGGTCTTCAATACAACATTCTCACAAATGTGTCATGAAGCATAGTCTTCAAAATTTCTGGGAGAATGGACTTTATCCTTAGCAACGATGCCAAAATGTTACCTCCCAAAATGTTACCTCCCAAAATCCCTAATCCACAAGGTACAACCCAAGGGGTAACTATTAGGACAGTCACCACTGTCACCTAAGCAACCTATCCTCTTCATTTTAGGTTGGCTCTCCTTTGGCTCAAGAGGGGTATCCCTAGTAGGATTACTAAAGCTAAGCAATAAGGCACAAGGTAAAGTGGGAGTAGGTTTAGTAAAACAATGTTTTGGGTTTTCTAGGATTTTAAAAGAGGTGACGGAAGGAACTAGATATCAGTGCCAAATCCAACAAGGGAAATGGAGTCAAGGTGAATCAAAGGACTTATGGGGTCGAGAAGAAAACCCCTCTTAAGAATTAGTTTAGTTTATTCAAGGATTAGGAAGAAGAGATTAGAACAAAAGAGTAAGAATAATCTCTTGTCTAATCAAGATCACTGAAGATCAAGGCCCTACAAGGTGTCCTCAAGGGAGAAACCTTCACTAACAATATCAACTATGGCTTGATAAATGTACTCAATACTTCTTGCTAGGGTTCCAAGATAGATAGACAAAGTAAGGCACCAAATAATTATGAAACCAACAAAGGAAGAAGGAGAGGAGTTACCCTAAAACGTCTTCCCTCCAATGGTAGAAAAAACCTTCAATGGATCGATCTAGCTAGCTTATAGAAGGCATGGACATTTCACCATCAATCTTTAGGTAAAATTTCAGACCCCACCCAATTTCAAGTCTCGCTGATTTTTATCAGTGTTTAATGCCCAAACCTAGTTTTATGACTGCCATAAATACTCAGCATGTAATCAAAATTTCAGAACTGAAACATGAGGATTATGAACAGCATTTAATGCAGAAAATAAAATATATCAGCAACACAATATTCATAATATTTTGCACAGGGATTTTTGGTCAAACTTGACCCTAGAAAAACCCACAAGGGAAAACCAGTGAGAGAGGGAGTTTTTATTATTTCAGAGCTCAGAGAAATTGTCTTTTACAGCACTCAATAATTTCAAAAGTTTAATACAGACTTATCTCGAAAACTGTGCTAAGCTTCCTCTTCAAAATCTAAGCCAAACTCCTCAAAATTCGTGACAAAATTTCCTGTACATATGCACAGGTCAGCTCCTTGATTTTTGTGCCCCCTTTAGCTGTACGACCACCTCAAAAATTGTGCCAAACTACAGCAGCACAAAATATGTGCAATAAATGCCTGTATGACCGCCTTGGGAACTGTGCCAAAAACTCAAAAAACTACACAGCAATATTCCTCGATTTCCGTGCAACAAGAAACAACAGTACAAATTGCTAAAATCCGTACAGTACATGTTACACCTGTTGTACTTTTCCTCAATTTCTGTGAAAATTTTAACTGTACAGCCTCCTCAAAAATCCGTACAGTATGGCCACCTTTAAGTGTTGTACCCTGCCTCAATTTTTGTGCCAGTATTCAAGTTGTATGGCCTGCTCAATCCGTACAGTATGGCCTTCTATCAATGATGTACTCTTTCCTCGATATGTGTGCCAAAGCCTACTTTGGAATGCATGCCCTTTAGTAGCAAAAAGCTCCTCTCTTAGTCTGCTCGACTTCTTTCTTTTTCCAGCTCTCTCTTGCTCTTACTCTCTCGAAAGAATGAACAACAATCTTAGAAGGGTGCACCCTCCTACCCTAGTCGACCTCATGGAGGAAGTTGAAGAGACATCTCATCCAACGGTTGAGATTAGATGAGATCAAGAGTGGAAATTAAATCACTTAAGTTACCCACTTTCCCTAAGTCCAAAAAGTCACCTTTTAATTTATCTCTCACAAATTAAATGACTAGGGTCCACATTAGGCACTTTCTCACCCCTTGGGTGCCTAGGTGATGAGAAACACTTGCCTAGGTACTTTTTAATTATTTTTAACACTCCCTCTTACCGAGGAAAGTGTTACTCACCACTCCAAGCTCGTCCCTGAAGAATACAAACTTGTCTTTGCCCAAAGCTTTGGTGAGTATGTCCGCAACCTGCTCATATGTAGATATGTATTGTAGCTCAATTGCTCCTCTCTGAACGTAATCCCGGATGAAGTGATATCGAATCTCAATGTGCTTAGACCTGTCGTGAAAAAATGGATTCTCAGAGAGTTTAATACAACTCTGATTGTCACAGTAAATCATAGTGGGCCTCAACTGCACACCAAATAATCCCACCAGCAACTTGCAAAGCCAAAGAGCCTCACAACTGGCCTGACTGGAAGCCATATACTCGGCCTCTGCAGAACTCAAAGCCACTGACTTTTGCTTCCAACTGAACCAAGACACCACTACTGAGCCCAATCCGAAACAACATCCAGAAGTACTCTTCCTGTCACTGACACATCCTGCCCAATCTGAATCTGTATAGCCCACCAATCGAACTCCATCCCCTCTCAGATAGTCCAGACCATAATCCACTGTACCACAAAGTTACCTGAGCACATGTTTTCCTGCCACCCAATGCAATCTCCTAGGCTCCACCATGAACTGACTAAGAGTGTTGAAAGAAAAACAAATATCTGGTCTGGTATTGATCAAATACATCAATGAATCGATCAACTGACAATATAAAGTGGAATCAACCAACTGTGACTCGGAAGCATGAAGCTTCTTCCAGTTAGTAATCATGGGTGTGGTCATGGGCCTACAATCCTCCATCTGGAATCTCCTCAGAATGTCACAAGCATACTTCCCCTGTCTCAGGAAGATGTGTCCAGGCTCCTGCCAAACCTCCAATCCCAAAAAATAATGCATCAATCCAATATCAGTCATCTCGAACTCTAAAGCAAGGCTCTCCTTGCAGCTAGTGATGAGTCTCTCAGCCCCTGTAATGAAAATAACATCAACATATAGCAAGAGTATGAGAGGATCCTCTCCAACCACAATGAAGTATAGGTTGGGATCCGCCTCACTCTTCTCAAAGCCCCACTGCTGCAAGTAGGCATCAATCCTAGAATACCAAGCTCTGGGAGCTTGTTTCAGCCCATACAATGGCTTCTTCAGTCTACACACGTGAGACTCTCTCCCATGCACCTCAAAGCCCAATGGTTGTTCAATGTACACCTCCTCCTGTATGAGACCATTCAAAAATGCGGTCTTCACATTCATCTGATGGATCTTCCAACCATCTCTGTTGCAATAGAGATCACTGACCTAATCGAGGTATATCTAGAAACTGGAGCGAAGGTCTCATCATAGTCAACTCCCTCAACCTGTGAGAACCCCCTGTTAATGATTACAGTTGCGTGAGACATCCTCCAGGACACAGACTGATTGAGTCGACCTGAGAGAGAGCCCATGAGTTGGGTGTGTGGTTCCTATCTGAGACAGAACTGGAACATAGTGATGGCCTCCTCCTTACAGAGAGTTGAGAAGAACTCCAGATGATTCTGCTGTGTAACGCAGTGAGAAAGGAGATTTGTTGAGTTGGACGTGCCTGTGGCTGAGCACAAGGTGAACGTGTGAATTCCCATGAGTTGGGTGCATCGTTATGAGATAGAGATGAAGACGATGTATTAGCCTCCTCTGAGCAGAGAGTTGAGATGATGAACTCCAGATGACTCTCTTGTGTAATGCAGTGGGAAAGAAGATCTCTTGAGTGGACGTGCCTATGGATGAGCACAGGTGAACGTGATCCTAGTGGTTGAGCACTAGTGAGTGTGATTCTCCTGTGGGACACAGTGAGATAGAGATATGGGCATCCCTATGGATGTGCCCTTAGTGGTTGAGCACAAGTGGGTGTATGAGATCCCTTGCTATATTGTTCAAGAGTCAGACCTACCTGTAACCCTAATTGTAATGTAAAGGGTACAGGTTGGCCCTACCTTAATGTAATTGATAATTAATGTAAAAGGTAATTAATCTAGTTATTATTAATTATATTGTGAGTTAGAGAGGTCGGCCCTGTTGTGCCAATAGACACTTTTGTTGACAAGTCAAGTCTAATATAAGTAAAGGTAAATTCCCCATTGAGGAATCATATCTTTTGTGTGAGTTTGGAAATTCCAACAAGTGCATCTTCTTGGCAAAAGTGTGCACCTCTCTTGGGTGCTAGTCTTCTAGGGATTGCAAGCACCCTCTTGTGTGCTAGTCTTTCTTGGTGGAGAAGGTCTTTCTCTTGAAGAATATAGCAAAGGATTGGCTGGGTTTTCTTCCCTTGTTGAGAAGGGTTTCCCAAGATACTTCTTGTGTACTTGTGCATGGTGTTTCTTCTTGTGATCTTGGTTGCTGCAAAAAAATTGTTTATGGTTTAAGTTAAATATTAAAATGGAATGAACTTCATGCTTAAACCTTTCTTATTGAAAAATCAACATGGTATCTGAGCATAGGTCCTGAAGAACCCCTGCACAAGCAATTAAAAGCTAAGTCGTCCTCCTTCTGCAGTTCCGTACGACCTCTAGGGTTTCTACAGAAATCCGTATGGCCCTCACTTAATTGGCCTTTTCAGCACCTTACAAGTGGACGTTGGAGCTAAAACCTGGATCAAGTTGTACGGCCTTCCTCAGCACATCTCCAGAGATCTTCAAAGGGAATTTCTGAGGATTTTGAGTTTTTGGCCCTAGAGTTTCTAGGGTGTCGAAATTTTCTGCAAAATCTTGATCTTAGGGTTTCTGCAACTTCTTGAAGAAACATTTCAACTCAACAAGCATCCTTGTGACACTCTCAAAGTTGATTGTTGGCAATCATAAGCCCAACAAAACCATTAGGTTTTCTAAGTCCAGTTGGCGAGAGTTTGAGAAGAAATCCGAAAAAATGAAGAACATAACTTTAGTAGAAGATAGGCTTGATGGAACAAGCAACTTCAGCTACTGGAAGTCAAGGCTTCAGGTCACCCTTGAAGAAGATGACCTTTTGGATGTGGTAACAAGAACATTACCATATACAGCTACCGATGAAGAGAAGAATATAAGAAAGGAAGAAGATGTCAAGGCAAGAAAAATAATCATCTACTCAGTAAGAGATCATCTCTTACCTTATATTGCTAACCTGAAGACAGCTTATGAAATGTATGAAGCATTAAAAGATATGTTTGAAAGTGACAATACCTTAGAGCTCTTACCTTAAAGGGCCAACTTCAAAGTACCAAGATGACAAAGGGTGATACAGTTGCTACCTTCTTTATGAAGATATCTAAGATCAAAGAACAACTAGGTGCCATTGGAGAAATCATGTCTGACAGAGAACTTGTCCTATCTACTCTCAACAATCTTCCAAAACACTGAGAACCTTTTCTTCAAAGCATCAGTGGAAGAGAAAAGTTACCAACTTTTGATCGTCTGTGGACAGACTGTACTCAAGAAGAACTTAGACTTAGAAATAGAGGAGTCGAAGACATCCCTGATGACAACCATGCTCTTGCACTTCATACAAAGAAAGGAGGAAGATTCAAAAGAAATTTCAGACAAACATTCAGAGATGAGAGGTCTCCATCAGCCCAGGTCACAATCACAGAAGAGATGTTTCAAAAATACAATGCTTTAGATATGACAAATATGGACACTATGCAAGAAATTGTCCAACCAGGAAGAAAGGAAGACAATATGCCTCCACTGTTGACATTGATCCAGACCCACCCCAAAAGAATGAAGATAAGAGAGAGGAGAAGTACTTCCTCTAAAGAACAATCATAGAGTTGAGCATGACTACAGATCCAGGTAAATTAATTGATCATTAATTTTATAGTTGATTACTTTCTTAATAAGTGAAGGGTATTATCTCTAGTATGGGAGCCCTCGTGACTTGGACCATTATCCCTGGTACGGGAGTCCAAACCTTATTGATTGATTATTATGCTGGTCAAAGAAGACATAAAAAGTCTAGCAAACAAATAAAAGAAGACTTTCATCCTTCTGACTTCAGAGAGAGCTAGTTGACTCAAGAGAGTCAAAACAAAATAAAAGGAAGAGACAATACCTTCTCCCCCTTCAGCAGTTCAGAGGGAGACAGACAATATTCCAGCCAATTCAGCTGCTCCAGTTGATATGCCAAGAGATATTGTAGTAGGGCATAAAAGGCCAGTCTAGAGTCAACAAAACTCTGCAAGAGTCAAAGGAACATACAAATCCCTCAAGGGACATCTTGAGAAAGCAAAAGAGATTTTTCAAGCTATCCTTCAGCCATGAGCCACTTCATTGATTCTGAGACTCCCTGCCATAAAGAAGCTATGGGTGAACAAGTATGGCAAGATGCCATAGTAGAAGAATACCAGTATATCTTAAAAAATAAAAAAGTGATGTATGAGATATTGTTCAGAGACCAAAAGGGAAGTTTGTGATGACTTCCAAGAGGATCTATAAGATCAAACATGTAACCTATGGAAGTGACAAGAAATACAAAGAGAGATCTACAGCCAGAGGATTATCACAAGCAGAGGGTGTGAACTATGATGAGACATATTGATTCAGTAGACCGATGCACCTTCACCTATACTACCATCCATGAGTTGGAAACTACATCAGATAGATGGATTCTTGATGAGTTTGGGTTTCAGCAGAAGTGTTGCTAAACCAAAACTATATTACTACATTTGTGACGAAACCCTGATTTTGATGACTTATTCAGGAAGCCATGTTGTTGGATACAAGTAAGCATTGAGTTCTGATTTCGAGATGAAGGATCAAAGTATGATACACTACTTCTTGAGACAAGAAGTATGACAGAGGACCGATGAGACTTTTCCTGAGTCAAGCAAAACATACAGTAGGAATAATAAAGAAGTTCGGTATGACAGAATGCAAAAGCACCGTGATGCATTTGAAGAAAATGAATGATGATGATTCAGACAAGATTGATCCACAGCTGATTGGATCATTGATGTATCTGGTTAACACCAGACCTGATTCATGCTATGCAGTGAATGTGCTTAGTCAATCCATGAGTCAGCCGAGACAGACTCACTAGATAGCAGTAAAACATGTATTGAGATATATACGAGGCACAGTTGGATATGGCCTGAGATATGCCTCCAATGTGAACTTGAGCTTGCAGGATATGCCGATACAGATTGAGCAGAGAGTTCAGTAGACCGGAAGAGAACATCCAGTTGTTCTTTTACTGTGAAGGTTGTCATGGTTAACTGGTGCAGCAAGAAATGAAGCTCTGTGGCCTTGAATACCACAGAAGCAGAGTATATATCATTGAGTGTGCGAAGCAGTGCAACTTCATAAACTACTGACAGATTTACTTGATCATGAGATGGATTCTATGATTATAACCAGAGTTGTGTGAAGCTCTTTGAGAAACTTGTGTTTCATGATAGATCGAAACAAGTTGAGATAAAATATCATTTTCAGAGACATAATGCAGAGGAAAGCAGTACACGTGCCGTACCTTCCTACACATGAATAGATTGCAGACACCTTCACCAAATTGGCTTGGTGAAGAATACCTCTCTAGTTGAGAGGGAGTGTTGATGACAATAGCCAAGACAAAGTTCGAGTACTTCCGTGCGAAACTTAGCCTGATGGAGAATGCCTCCCTAGTTGAGAGGGAGTGTTGATGATTACATCTGTGTGAAACATCCTCCAGAACACAGACTGATTGAGTCGACCTGAGAGAGAGCCCATGAGTTGGGTGTGTCGTTCCTATCTGAGACAGAACTGGAACGTAGTGATGGCCTCCTCCTTATAGAGAGTTGAGAAGAACTCCAGATGATTCTCCTGTGTAAAGCAGTGAGAAAGGAGATCTATTGAGTTGGATGTGCCTGTGGCTGAGCACAAGGTGAACATGTGAATTCCCATGAATTGGGTGCATCGTTATGAGATAGAGATGAAGACGATGTATTAGCCTCCTCTGAGCAGAGAGTTGAGATGATGAACTCGAAATGACTCTCATGTGTAATGTAGTGGGAAAGAAGATCTGTTGAGTGGACATGCCTGTGGATGAGCACAGGTGAACGTGATCCTAGTGGTTCAGCACTAGTGAGTGTGGTTCTCCTGTGAGACGCAGTGAGATAGAGATATGGACATCCTTATGGATGTGCCCCTCGTGGCTGAGCACTAGTGGGTGTATGAGATCCCTTGCTATATTGTTCAAGAGTCAGACCTACCTGTAACCCTAATTGTAATGTAAAGGGTATAGGTCAGCCCCACCTTAATGTAATTGATAATTAATGTAAAAGGTAATTAATCTGGTTATTATTAATTATATTGTGAGTTAGAGAGGTCGGCCCTGTTGTGCCAATAGACACTTTTGTTGACAGGTCAAGTCTAATATAAGTAAAGGTAGATTCCCCATTGAGGAATCATATCTTTTGTGTGAGTTTGGAAATTTCAGCAAGTACATCTTATTGGGAAAAGTGTGCACCTCTCTTGGGCGCTAGTCTTCTAGGGTTTGCAAGCACCCTCTTGTGTGCTAGTCTTTCTTGGTGGTGAAGGTCTTTCTCTTGAAGAATATAGCAAAGGATTGGTTGGGTTTTCTTCCCTTGTTGAGAAGGGTTTCCCAAGATACTTCTTGTGTACTTGTGCATGGTGTTTCTTCTTGTGATCTTAGTTGCTGCAAAAAAATTGTTTATGGATTAAGTTATATACTAAAATGGAATGAACTTCATGCTTAAACCTTGCTTATTGAAAAATCAACACCCCTGAGCCACAAAACGAGCTTTACATTTCTCAATGCTGCCATCAACAACATACTTGACTTTGTAGAGCCACCTGGAAGTCACCACCGACTTCCCTTCAGGTATAGGAACAATCTCCCAAACATCATTCTTCATGATGGAACTGTACTCTTCCATCATGGAATCTCTCCAAACCTATCTGCCAACAGCCTCCTCGAAAGTGGAAGGTTCAAACTCCCTGATGTTGCTCACCATGACAATGTAGCTACAAAATCTCGCAGGAGGTTTACTCTCCCTCACAACCTACCTGGAATTCCCCACTGAACCCTGTGCCTCCCTCAAAGTGTCATGAAGCCACTTGGGCTTCCTCCTCTCTGAAGTAGTGCCCCGTGGAGGGGACTCTCCCTGCTCAACCCCATCACCTGAAGACTGTGAACCGGAAGTAGAATCTGGAGAACTCGATCCTGACACCTGTGGACCAGTAACCTGTGATCCTGACATTTGTAACCCTGTAACCTGAGGTCCAATCGTCACCGAAACTCGTGGACCTGAACTCCGTGTCACTGAAGTCTGCAGTGGACTCACTTGAATATGAGGTGATGACTGCTCACCCCTCTCAGTCCCTCGTGACTTCCTAAAGGCTCCATCCTCCTCAAATCTCACATCCCTTCTCAAAATTGTCTTACTCAAGGAAGGGATGTATATGCGGAAAGCCTTTGAAGTCTCGCTATACCCAACAAAGATCCCCCTTTTTGTTGTGGGTTCTAGCTTTGTCCTCTTCTCAGAAGGGACATGTGAATATGTAAGGCACCCAAAAATCCTAAAGTGCCTAACATCAGGCTTCTTCCCAAAGCAAGCCTCCTCAAGAGTCTTGTCCCCCAATGCTCTGTGTGGACTCTAGTTCTTCATATAAACTGCAGTATAAGATGCCTCGGCCCAAAGAAAAAGTGGCAGCCCCTGATCATGCAACATGGCTCTTGCAACCCCAACTATGGCCCTGTTCTTCCTCTCAGCAACCTCATTCTGCTGTGGGTTGTAAGGAACAGTCAACTCTCTCCCGATGCCCTCTCCTACACAGAAGTCAATAATCTCCTTGGAGGTATACTCACCCCCATTGTTTGTCCTCAAAACTTTGATTTTCCTCCCAGTCTGGTTCTCCACAAGAGCTTTGAACTCTTGGAACCGATTGAAGACCTGTCCTTTGGTCCTTATGAATAACATCCAAGACTTCCGAGAGAAGTCATCAATGAATATGACATAGTATAAACAACCAGTCAAAGATGTAGAAGACATCGGACCACATACATCAGAATGAATCAAATCAAGTATACATGTTGCTCTGTTGTCACTACTTGGAAAAGCAGTCTTGGTGTACTTTCCCAAAGCACACCCCTTGCACAACTCCCAATGCTCTGTAATGAACTCTGGAACTCCAATCACAATCTCCCTCAGTATCCTCAGAGCCCCATGATGCAAATGGGCCATCCTCCTGTACCATAGCTCACAAAGATCACTATTGTTGGTCGACTGAAATAATGCACTCATTGGCTAAAACATGAGCTTGTATATCTTCTCATGTCAAGTCCCAATCACTTTGGCCGAAGTGATACTGGACCCCTTGGGAAATAGGAGCGCTTGTCCATCATGGAACAACACCTCATAACCCCTCTCCTCAATAGCAGAAACTGAAATCAAGTTCTTCTTCAAGCTAGGAATATATAAGACCTCTCTCAACAACATGGGAGGTAGAGACTCCCTCTGAAATGATATTGTCCCACTACCAACTGCCTTAACGACCCGGTCATCTCCAAGCACTACCTCAAGATCACCAATCTGTGTAACATTTGTCAAATGCTCACGAACACCTGTCATATGGCAGGTGGCACCACTGTCAATATACCATACACCGGAATGAGTGGCTCTAGTGGAAAGACATACCACTAAGGAAAACTCCTTATCGAACTTGGCAGAGAACTCCTCCACCTCTGTTAAAGTTGTTGTCTGCTTCTTCTTCTTATTAGGACATTGTCCTGCATAGTGCCCAAACTTGTGACATGCAAAGCACTTGACTTTACTCATGTCCTTCTTTCCTTCACCCTTTGGCTTGTTTCCTCCATTAGGACCCTTTTTGAATTTCTTCTTGTTGTTGGCAGCAAGAGCCACATTCTCCTCATCATGACCTGTAGATGAACTACCATGCACATAACCTCTTTGGGTCTCCTCCTGAACAAAATCATCCCAAAGACGTTCCCACTTGGGAAGGTTCTCCCTAGCCACAATGCCCTCAACAAAAACAGCGCATTGTTTGGAAACTCCATTCAATGTTGTCCTCACAAGTTCACTGTCAACAATGGCCTCCCCAACAGCTCCAAGTTCATCTCTCACCTGTGTTAACCTGGTAAGATATGTGACCACATTTTCAACCTTGGTCATTTTAATGCTTTTCAGTTTTTCTCTCGAAACCATCTTTCGATTCCCATTTGTACTCTGGTACAACTTTGTCAAGGACAACCACATCTCATAGGAATTTTCTTTCCCTGTCACATGAGAAATTAAATGGTCCTTGATGGCATCAAAGACAGTTCTCTTAGCCTTGATACTCTTCTTGGTGTATGCTGCTAGAAGAGTAGCATCTGTGGGTACATTCACTGGGTTTGTTCTGGAGTTCTCAACAATATCCCATAACTCACTTTCTTGCAACAACAAGATCATCCTCTCCTTCCAAGCACCAAAGTTTACTGCCCATCAAGTCTGTCATCAACCCTTAAATCGATAGCCATTGACCCTTTTCTGTTGAAAATGAAAAATTCAAACTTATGTCCAGTGAAGTAACTTTTGTCCCCTTTTTCTGACTTGCTGATATAAATCTACCTTCCTTCAACTCAGCTCTGATACCATGTAAAATTTCAGACCCCACCCAATTTCAAGTCTCGCTGACTTTTATCAGTGTTTAGTGCCCAAACCCAGTTTTATGACAGCCATAAATACTCAGCATCTAAACAAAATTTCAGAACTGAAACATGAGGATTCTGAACAGCATTTAATGCAGAAAATAAAATATATCACCAGCACAATATTCAAAAAAATTTGCACAGGGATTTTTGGTCAAACTTGACCCTGGAAAAACCACAAGGGGAAAACTAGTGAGAGAGGGAGTTTTTATTATTTCAGAGCTCAGAGAAATTGTCTTTTACAACAGTCAATAACTTCAGAAATTTAATACAGACTTATCTCGAAAACCGTGCCAAGCTTACTCTTCAAAATCTGAGCCAAACTTCTCAAAATTCGTGACAGAATTTCTTGTACATATGCACATGTCAACTCCTTGATTTATGTGCCCCCTTTAGTTGTACGACCACCTCAAAAATTGTGCCAAACTATAGCAGCACAAAATCTGTGCAATAAATGTCTGTACAGCTGCCTTGGGAACTGTGCCAAAATCTCAGAAAACTACACAACAATATTCCTCGATTTCCATGCAACAAGAAACAGCAGTACGGACTGCTAAAATCCATACAGTACGGCTTGTTACACCGGTTGTACTTTTCCTCAATTTCTGTGCAAATTTTAACTGTACGGCCTCCTCAAAAAATCCGTACAGTACGACCTCCTTTAAGTGTTGTACCCTGCCTTGATTTTTGTGCCAGTATTCAAGTTGTACGGCCTGCTCAATCCGTACAGTACAACCTGCTATCAATGTTGTACTCTTTCCTTGAAATGCGTGCCAAAGCTTGCCTTGGAATGCACTCCCTTTAGCAGCAAAAAGCTCATCTCCTAGTCTGCTCGACTTATTTCTTTTTCCAGCTCGCTCTTGCTCTTTCTCTCTCAAAAGAATGAACAACAACCCTAGAAGGGTGCGCTCTCCTACCCTAGTCGACCTCATGGAGGAAGTTGAAGAGACATCTCATCCAACGGTTGAGATTAGATGAGATCAAG